>PVHP010012625.1:0-42512 GCA_004024765.1 Zapus hudsonius
GTGTTTTAAATATACTTCCAGTATAATAATATTTTCAAAACATCTCAAAGAAAGTGGAGGATTAAATTGAAGTGCTTCTCTCACTGCTAACAAGAGAACCTTTTCCAAGGAGATGGTGGTAGGTACTGAGGTTACTCAAAACTCATTAAAGCAAAACATCAGAGGCTGCTGAGTGCTCAACACTAAAGTAGCTTTATGACACATCTTCCAAGGCTCACAGAACATTGCAGAAGAAGGAAGGGAAAGAATGTAAGAGCTATAAGGTGGAAATGAGTATCCTGTGTCATTGTCTCTCTCCCTCTCGCCTCCCCCCCCCAGAGAGAGAGAGAGAGAGAGAGAGAGAGAGAGAGAGAGAGAGAGAGAGAGAGAGAGAGACTGTGTATTCCTGACCCCATGGTGGTGAACACCAGTAACCCCACTGAGGAAATCCCTCAATGGAATGGGGGCAGAGGATTGCGATGAGTATAACCCAATGAGAATATGACCAATAAGCAATATGTTCATACAATAAATTTCTTAATAGAAAAATAATTATTAAAGGAAATGAAAAAACAACAGCAACAAAAAGACTTAGTTGGTAGATCAGAGAAAATTAGCAAAGCCAAGTCTGCCCTAACTCTTAATCTTTCAAGTGTCCCACCTATTTCCCAAAACATACCATTCATTTGAAATACAAAGAACATTCATTGATCTTACAAACTTGTAGGCAAATCCAATAGAGAAAAACAATAGATAGGCTGAAAAGGAAGAAGAAAAGAAAGAGATTCCACCAGGATCCTTACCCACTTATGACTTAAATTTTGCTGACGAATGAGACAACTCAAGTTGAGAGGTACAGTGTGTAAGTGTAATGTCTCCCGGGTTATACAGAAGAAATTGTTCAATGTAAATTTGGACATGAAAGATTTTCTGTAGAAACCTCTCTTATGTGGGTAAGATTCAGGTAGGAAAATCATGCAAAAATATTCCCAGGATGAGCAGTGCCTTATGGTCTAGGTGGAAATCAATAGTAACATAAAAAATTATCAGTTCCAGGTGATTTCTGGAGCTTTGAAATTGATCATATTCTCAAGCTAACTTTCATGTTTTCACATCTTTTCATATTTTAACCAGCTCAGTCTTGTTTAGTTTTGTTCATGTACTAGATTTCCAGATCCACAGGGGTCTGCAAGATTTAACTTCATAGATGAAATCATGACTCATGTCCTAAAATCTTCCCAGTGAAACTGACTGTTACATTGCACTAATTATTTCTCAACAGCTGGAGTTATTTGTTGCATTTTTAAATGTGCGTCCTTAAGTCCACGTTGGTTGAGCAAGTGAACCTCTTTTTGTAATGATAGTTCTTTCTCATAGGTTTCTCATGAAATTGCCTCAAAATATAGTCTGAAGGACTCACCATGAAATGAAAGCTTATAATGGAATTAATGATAAAGGAGCCATTGAATTTTCCAAGAATTACATTGAGCAAGGTCATGTCCATTAAAATTTTATATAAAAATAATGGGTTGACTTTCAAACATTAGAACTGGATAGCTTATTTCTACGCCAGGAATAAAGCAAAGCTGTTACATAAACTCTTATCCCCAAACACTGGCTAACAGTACTCTCTAAAGGACTACCCATTCACTTAATAATTTTTTAATTTTTATTTTGACAATTTTATATTACATAGAGTATTTTGATTAAATTCATCCCTCCATTACCCTTTCTTATTCCACTCCCACTTTCACTAAACTCTTCTTCCCAATTAATCCCTCCTTACTTTCATGTTGTATTTTATTTTTAATTTTGATTTTGGGCATGGGGGCAGATGAGTTGGGTGAGAAGTTTCTTGCTGGAGTTTGAGCAGCTTACCATTCAGTGCTACACCATTGCAGAATGTGAGTTCCCTCTCCCAACAACCATTAACTGCTACTCCACTTCTGTGAGGAGCAGAGTCTAAGGAACTCCCAGTCCATAGTGAAGTCCCCACAGGCTCAGACTCATGCAGGAAACCACAACAGCTATTTATATGCTTCACTTAAAAAATTATTTATTTGCAAGCAGGGAGAGAGAGAAACTAGAGAGGGAGAGAGAAAAAGGATGAAAATGGACGTTCTTCCCACGACAAATGAACTCCAGATGCATGGACCACTTTGAACCTGGCTTTGTACTGGGAAATCAAACCTGGACTGACAGGCTTTGCAAGCGTCTTTATCTCTGGAGCCATCTCTCCAATCTTACCTTTACTCTTGAAAACGTTTTTCACCTTCTAGTTTTTCTTCTGGAAGTCAGACAGCATCTGCTCAGATAAAGTATAAGAAATGCTAAACTAAGCTAAAAATAATGTGGCCATTTTTATATATTGCAAGAAACCAGTTTAGTTTCTAATTTTTATAACTTCTTGAGAGTCATTGTAGTAGTCAGCTTCCTCATAACTGCATAGAAAAGAAACCGACTAATGCAATTTGTGGAAGAAAGGGTTTATTTTGGCTTACAGATTCGAGGGGAGACTCCATCCTGGCAGGGATAATAATGGCATGAGCAGAGGGTGGACATCACCTCTGCCACAAGACTGCAAACAGGGGCAGGAAGATGTGCCAAACACTGGCAAGGGGGAGCTGGCTATGACCCCATATACCACCCTCCCAACAACACAGCTCCAACAAAGTTATAATTCCAAACCTGCCATCAGCTGGGGAATCAGGCATTGAGAACATATTAAGTTTATGGGGGACACCTAGATCAAACCACCACAGTCATGAGTGATTTTCTTTTTAATTTCACACACATAAAACTGTGATAAGATTTGCCACTTTTAAAATGCTGATCATCTCTTAATCAGCCTCTCAATGAATATTTCCTTGTTGTTTATATGTGGCAAAATATCCCCCTTCCCTAAAGAAGATTGTAGTCCAGGGAGAGAGTCCTGCAACCAACAAATGTACTGTTAGATGTATAACCTGTCAAAGTGAGGTGCTATAGGAAAATAAAAAAGGAAACTAACTTGAAAGGTAATACCAGAGGCAGTGTAGGGAGAAATTGCCACTTTATGTGAAATGGTCAGGGGCTAGCTAAAGATCCTACTGTGGCACTCGAGGTGAAATCGAGAGTCATTTTGAGTGTAGGAAAATACAAAGGAACAGGCAATATGGGAACCCCACAAGCATGCCAGGGCACTTTGTCAAGGGCAGGCTATCAAGAAACACTAACCTGGCTGGAGAGATGGCTCAGCAGTTAAGGCACTTGCCTCCAGTGCCTAAGGCCCTGGGTTCAATTCCCCAGGACCCACATAAGCCAGACCCACAAGGTGGTGGCCCTGGTGTTCTCTCTTTCTCTCTCTCTCTCTCTCTCTCTCTCTCTCTCTCTCTCTCTCTCTCTCTCTCTCTTTCTCTCTCTCTGCTTGAAAATGAATAAATAAAAAATATTAAAAAAAAGAAACACTAACCTGCTGTGATGCTACATACTTGGCTAAGACTGCGGGTTTCAAGTTTAAGACCAACCAGGGCAACATATCAAGACCCTGTCTCTGAAAAGAAAAGAAAACAATAAGATGAAGAAAGAAGGAAAGGAATTTAAAGAGAAGAAAAGGAAATCTAATTTGGTAGATGATTAAACCCACACTATAAGGATTTATCAAGAGTTAAGAAGTCCTGGCTTCAAAAGAGCTAAAACAATTTGGTTTCTTTGTTGTTGTTTTGTTTTGTTTTTGTGAAAATCAGTGTTGTGTGAATGGTTTCTCAGGGGACTAAAAAAATGTCAACTCACCCCAGAGGTATGACCAACAAACTGATGTAATAATTCCACTCACATCTAGCGTGGTGAACAAATGAATGTAACTGGGATTATTTACAGGAACATAGACAATTTATCAGCGGCTACACCACTGAAGTTAACACCACTTTTTCCCAGCAGCACTTAACCGCTTATATATAACTTCAGGGAGGGGTGGGGTCTTGTGAGACCTCCCTCTTCCCCAAGCAGAACTTTAATGGGTTCAGTCTTATGCTGGTCTTATGAGGGTCTTGCGTGCTGACAGTTCAAGGGCCACATCATGCTCGGTGGACTATATTCCACAACCATCATGAGACACCTGACATGAAGCAGAAGTCCAGACCAGAAGCACTGGAGCTTAGCAGAGTTCTGAAATAAAAACAACAGCTAAAGTACCTGATGCCCAAAACAAGAGACCTTGTGATTTGACTAGTGTTTTATCACAGGGACTTCTGTGACTTGCCTCCTACTCATAATGAGACGTTAATGAATGAAAGGGTACAATAAAGAGTTAAAAATCATCTGAATAAGAAGTTTGCAATATACCTTCCCCCACTCGAAAGTGTTTTTTTTTTAATTCCTGGTCCCTGCAGAGAAATGTTTACTGCACATTGCTTAGAGTCCATGTTTCAGTAAATGAATTAATAGTGGAGAAATTATGAGATCAATTCTAAAATGACAATATAAGGTAATCATGGGGAAATGATTGGTAGAAAGATAATAAAATATTGCTTTGTCTTGTCAAAAAAGATTGTAAGAAAAATATAAATGTCTAAAAATATTAATATGTTTTCTTAATCTCTTACATTAATTATGTCTTCCTATTTTCTTATATTAATCTAAGCTAGATACTCCCTTTAAGACTCTGGGCCACTCCTAAGGTGATTGCCTGTATTCTTTCTCTGCCTTAAAGAAACCAGACAAAAAGTAAATCAAGAAGGAAAGTAAATGTCCTAAGCTTATAAGAAACCAGGAGAGATGGTTAATTTGTTCTGTCTCATTTCCAAAAGAGGGCCTTCTATTATTTATTACACAACAGGCTCTAACTTTATAGCAAAAATCAGGTCTCTGACTACATCTGCATCCCAGCATTGACTATAATTAAATTCTAATCTCATAGTTTGGTATATTATACATAGCTACACAAAATTTCAACTGAAGGATCACTGAGTTTGAGAACAATCTGGAACTACAGGGTGAGTGCCAGGTCATCCTGGACTAGAGTGAGACCCTACCTTGGAAAAAAAAAAAAAAGCATTTTTAAATGAAAATTCCTTAAAGCTTTGCCATTGTATGAAATTTTGGCCATGATTATGTTTCAGTCACAGGTATAAACTGTGGAGTTTTGCTCACATCACTCTTGACATTGAAGCAATCATCCAAGTATATTCTTCTAGGTCTGCTTCTACCAGGGGAAACAAGCCACTGAAAGCTCATCAGAGTGCTTCAACTCTGAAGATCCCAGACAATTTTACTTTTGTTGACCATTGCTCCAGGTCATTGTAATTTAACGCGTAGCAATCCTATTTAAAAATATGTTGCAGACAGCAAAGTGAACACTGGGAGAAAGCGGCTAAGCAGGAGCAGATCGATATGCACTGTGTGCTCTCTAACCATTCAATAATCATCCACCCTTGTTATGAGAAAATAAATACCAGACTCCCCAACGTCAATTTCTGAAGAGAGCTTTTCACAAGGCAAGGCGATAGATTATTAAAAGTTTCCGTGGATAATCTTTTGTTTGTTTACTTCTTCCTAAAATCTCTCTGCTGCATCTCACAAGATCCCATTCAAATACTGTAAAAGATACTAAAAGAAAAATTCCAGCAGGAAGATTGGTTACATTTCCTCCCATCGCAAAACTGCTGGAGGCTTATTTAGACTAAAGCATTTTACAGACTCGACTCTTCCCAGGCCCCTTTAGGCCTTCTTTTAGGTACACCAGCTGCATTTAATAAGCTATCAAATGAGGCTTTCAGCAGGCTTATCTATAAGATGTCGGCTCTTCTACTTTATGTGTTATTCAGTAATTTTCAATTTCTCAAATTTGTGAGTTAAAAGAAGATAATGTATTCTCTAGACCAGTCAAGATTTTCAAGTCTTTGTTATATGCTATGGGCTTTCCACATTTGCTTGTTACCATAGAAATGGGTTTATGAAGGACTGAATTTGTGCAGCATAATCACAAGCATTAAATGGCATATGAAAGCTTTCCAGCCTCGCATCTCTACTGGCTCTGCGAATGATTCTCTTGCTTTTATAGCAGTACCTTACCAGACTGTAATCCATTCATGGAGCCTTAAACACTATTTTTCACTGAACTGGATTTCAGAAGAATGTCTTCTACGATGTGTGCCATTTTTCAGTGAGCTTGCTGAATTCTCAGCATGTTCCATCAATGGGTTCTTTGGATCAAAAAATCCAGAAAACGATGCATGTAGGAGCACCAAATGTAATCCTCGTCTTGTTCATTTAATTTCAATTAGTAGGATAATGTGAGTGTTAGATGCTATTCACTTTCTTGGATCCCAATCATATCGTTATTTAACAGAATTGATTAAAGTTTATCCTAGTGAATAAATGTTTGTTCATCTAAGTTACAAAACTTGATTTCCTCAGATTTTTTTCACGCTATGGTTAGCACACAATTTCGAAAGACATGGAACATATATAAACATGACTATGTTCAAGGTTTAACCAAATTTAAAAAAAACTGAGTCATTTCAACAGTTGAGAAAAATAAGATCTAGCAATTTAAGGAGCTGATGAAAAGTGTACACTTGCTCATCTGCTAGCAAATTCAGGAGGGATTACCAGCCTGTATGTTTTCATGGCTCATGACATTGATTTGAACTCCTTCTAGATTAAGAAAGCTGATATTCTTGACTTTCTCATCTTCTCTCTACCCAAATTAAAGTTAATTCCTTCCCATAACTGAAATTAGCAGGTATGGAGAGATGGCTCGGTGGTTAAAGCACTTGCCTGGAAAGCCTAATGACCTGAGTTTGATGTTTGATTCCCAGCACCCATGTAAAGCCAGATGCACAAGTTGGCACATGCATCTGGAGTTCCTTTGAGGCAGCTGCAGGCCCTGGCATGCTTATTCTCTCTTTCTCTCTCTCTCCTTCTTTCTCTCTCTCTTTCTCTGTCTCTTGATTCATTTCTCTCTGCTTGCAAATAAGTAAATAAAAATATTTTTAAAAACTAACAGAAATTTAAACCTAACCCCTCATTTTTTGTCATCTCTCTTTGCATTCTGCATTTGAAAAGACATTGTTCAGAAACCTTTCCCTTGATCATGGAGAGCCAGTTTCTCTGAGCTGACTTCAGGAGTGTCACTTCTATTTTTATAACGGCCAAGCCACTTCCACACTTCTCACCAGAGACACCGATCCTTACCATTCTCAGGGACAATTCAGTGCTATTTTTATGAAAATAATTAATTGAGACTGTTTTCCTCACAATGTGGGTTATAATGCAAGGTCTGAAGAAATGTTGCAGTGTGAGCTGCAGGGCTCCTCCATGGAAGGCACACAGTCCACATTTCAACCCATTATTGTAACATAGCTCAAGATGCTGAAATGGATTCTCCACCACCCTAAAATTGAGTTTGTGATGATATAAATGTGATGGTCCTAGAGTGTGAAGGGAACCTAGGACAAGCCAGAGCTAAATGGGGAAGAAAGTGGTACTCTATGATGAGTGTTTCAGCTCATGAATCCAACAGCAACCCAGGCTTTTTCAATAAGGTGAGCCAACTGGTTGTAGCAGATGGAGTCAGATTGTCTTTCATGAGCAATGAAAGAACCCCATTCAGCTTCACAACTGAAAGCCCATTCCACCCATCAGATATAAAATACCACCTTTAAGAGCATGATGCAGGAATAAAACCACAAGGCAATTGGTTTAGAAAAGATCAAAGGCAAGGCTTGGGGTGGGAAGTATAACACAGTAGTGGAGCATGAGCCCTGTGTTGAATCCCCCAGCTGCACTCCCACTTATAAAACACACATTACACCAGAACAATCTATGACTTCTATGAGCCTCACACCAGCTCCTTTTAGTTCCATTTCAAAAGAGGAGTTATAGAAAGCATCATGTGTGTTCTATTCTCTTTTATACTGTTTTGCAGTAGAGTCTACATATCCCAAGATGGCCTCAAATTCACTGAGAGTGAAAATAACTTTTAATCTATAATCTTCCTGCTTCTGCTTCCCAAATTCTAGGATTAAGGGTGTGTGCCTGTAGTGCTGGGAAAGCATTCTCCCAAATGATCCCCATCCATAGCCCAATTGTGTGAGCTTTACCAGATTATGGAAATTTTAATCACTATTTGTTGAACATTTATACATTTTATCTCTGGGGAGAGAGATAAGGAGACATGTCTCTAGTTCCCAAGAATATTAATCTCAACTATGAGATGATGCAAAAAATCAAATCACATAATAAAAATCAAAGTTTCATGGTGCTTAATTGTTTCGAAATCTTTCTCATGAAATAAAATAATGCAAAAAAAATCAGAGAATTTGTAAAAGCAAATTTCTCAACAGCTCCCATCCCATTACCAAGCACGATTATATAGTTTAGGCCAAACAAAAATAAAGTTTTGCTTTAGTCAGGTCACTGTGAATTATCTAGACCACAACTTGTCTTCTCTTTTAGCAATCTGCTATCCAGGGTCATGTTCATGACTCATATTTTTATTAAGAACAAAGCGTGATCAACATAAGTTAAGGTCACACCTTGAATTAATATCAAAATCTCTGTTTAAATGTGTAACAAAATGCCAACATTAGCATGTGACAAAGGTACAATGTTCCACTCATGTAAAATACATTACTTTGTACTCGCACTCCAAGAAAGAGGAAAAATATCTGTTTAAAAATGTCTCTTCAAATTAAAAAGTCATAAATGATACCAGAAAACTTTTTGCAACTCATTAACTTCTTCCATCTTCATACCCTTGAAAACAGTGAAACTTGTCCCTCCAAGACTATCTACGTTTTAGAATGTGCACAGTACACATTAGTTATTTGCAGTAATAAAGATAAAAGATAATGCAACACTTATGAGCTTTTAGTTTCCTTTCTGTGGTCTGGCCCAGGTCACCGTGACATGGATCGACTTGCCAAGATGGTCAGCATTCTTGGTAAATACAGAATCCACTATGGTGCCTCCCTTCAGAAAATGGTGAAGAAAACTGAAATCATTCATTATATCTAATGCATTGGCTCCTATTGTGGTGAAACCAAGATGAAGAGATGGGCTGTGAGCACCTGATACTGTAGTTCCTAGATGAAAATGGTGGTGGATGGAACCTGCACTCACATTAGCTATCAACAGTCACATCTGCCATCAGAAGTCTCTAGGATGGAAAGACCAGTAGAAGAGTTATCATGAGACATTCCTAGCTAAAATCAACTGTTTTATTTAGGTAACAACAACAAAAAATGGAACCTTTACGTTCCAATAGAATAGATTATTTTACTTTTGAAAGACAGTCCAATCAATTCACTTTTTCATAGCTAAGTATCTTTATGCATAAAAGGGATATTAATATTTGACCTGCTTGTGTGTGTTACATTGTGTGGTGTTTTTGCAGGTCAGCAATAGATTGGCTACAATAGTGCTTCTTGTCACCAATTTGGGGATTCATATACTCACTCCAAAGGCTGGTAAAACTCTACATAATGCACAATACTTATAATCTGCAATTGTCTACAGCTTCCTAGGGATTTGGGAACTTATGAAAATGTATAAACTTTCCTTATAATCCATTGTCACATAAAATGAAAATATATTCTTAGAATGTAAATATTTGAAAGAGACATACCCAGCATGCATCACTTTATGACAGCTATACATTCTGAGAAGGGTGTTATTAGACTATTTCAGTATGGTGCAAATATCAAAGTGTATACTTACATAAACTTGGATGGTATAGTGTACCACAAACCTAGTGTGTGTGTGTTATAGTATGTTGCTTATGGCTTATAAGCCTTTACTTTATGTTTGTATACTGAATAGTATTGGCAATTATAACCCAATATTGACAACATCCATACATATATGCAATATATCATGACCATAGATCCCTTCCCACTGCCTTCCCCTTACCCCCTCTCATATACCTCTCCACTGAGTCCCCTCTGTCCATCTAGTACCTCTTAGATTATTTTGACAATTCTATGATTGTACAAAGTGTATTGAGATCTTGGTAGCCTCTTCTCTCTCTGTCTTTTACCTCCTACTCCTTTCCCTGTCCCCTTTTCTCCCTCAAACAAGTCCCTCTCCAATTCTTTGTAATCCTTTGTGAATTTTATTGTATATAAAATTGTATATATAGGATATATACCTATCCAGTCCTGGTCATATTCCCATCAGGTTTTAATCTTATATCTTCTCTTCCCTGATCCCAGTGTACTGAAGCCATCTACAGTGGGGTTATTGGTATTCCCCCTGGAGTCTTAAATATATCAGTCTCTATGGGGTGTGGTAATGCCACTGGATACTCCTTCCCACCATGTGACTTTTACAATCTCTCTATCCCCCCTCCTCAATTATTTAGATATCTAAATACAAGGAAATATAGAAGGGACACAATAAAATACTTGCTGGTTCTAAATTTTCAGCTTCAATGTGATTCTGTGAGACTATCATCATACAATGCCGCTCACTACTCACTGAAATTTTTAAAGCTTTTTCTTGGAATATTTCTGACAACAAATGATGTAAATGTTTTTCCACAATCTCCTCTAATTAATTTAAGTTTTTTTTCACATCAGCTGTATAACAGATAATTTGTTTTTGTATATGCAGTTATGATTTTTCACTCAAATTAAAGCCAATCATATGAATATCATTTATTTAGGAATCTTTTACTTCCTTATTGTACATCTAGAAAATCTATGTGCCAGTCTGTCCTCAGGGACACTTCAGGGTTTTCTTTATTAACCAATCTTCATATTATATTTATCATTATATTGCTTGCTGAATTATTATTGAAATATTACCTCTACCTATGAATTTCTAAATCAGTTTAGAAATTTCCACAGGAAAAAGTCCCTTTGGATTTGTAAATTCAACCTCATTGAATCTGTAAAGTGAATTGAAGGAAAATTATCATTGTTATAAAATTCATATTCTCATTAATAAACATAATACATTTCTCCATTTGTTCACATTTTTCTTTTATGTCTTTTTAACATTTTCCCCATTTCTCCAAAGGCTGATAATATATCTGGCAACTAGGTGAAATCCATTTAATGTTGTTAATGCCCCTTTTTCTAATTTGCATGCAGATGATTATATTATACAAAAAATACCTTTGCCTCTTTCAGTTCCTTAAGCTACAATTATTTTTGATGATTTAATATACAGTAGAGGTTTATACAATATACACTATAGAATAATGGATACAATGTAGAAGCAACTATAGTGTCCATAGCTTCACAGAAAAACTAATAAGCGGCAACTTTATCCCTCACCCCTTATATTTTCAAAGATTCGCTACCTTAAAAAATGATGCAGTTATTGCTTCTACGTTATTAAAGTGATGGTGTTGAGAAGATGGAACTGAGCATAGTATATTCTTTTCTTATTCCTTCAAACTACATCCCTTATTATACTAGATATATGGTTCCCATATAGTAGTCATATTGAGATTGGTAGAGAAATGCCCCCATTTGGATAGCAAATTAGATAAAAAAAGGAAAGAATTAGAACACCACTGTGTGGCATACACATGTCACATTCTCTAAGAATCTGTCAGTAATAAAGCTGCTATATTTTATTTTATATTGGTGAGGTTGTGTCAACTGTTTTCAAATCTAGGAAGAAATAAAAGGGTTTCTTTGATATCTACAAAGCATTATTGTACAACTTACTACTACTTACTGATAGAAATTGTTTGCATATGTTTTTCTTGTAGATTCTTTACAGATAAGGAATATTCCTTTTTACTTCTAAATTGTGAAGTTTTGTAATAAACAGTTATTCAGTATTTTTTCCAAATGAATTTCTACATCTATTGCAATACTAATTTGCTTTTCATTTTTTAAAAAAAATATTTTATTTATTCATTCCCAAGCAGAGAGAGAGAGAGAGAGAGAGAGAGAGAGAGAGAGAGAGAGAGAGAATGCACCAGGGCCACCACCCTGTGGGTCTGGCCCATGTGGGCCCGGGGAATTGAACCCGGGCCCCCAGGCTCTGGAGGCAAGCACCCCAACCGCTGAGCCATTTCTCCAGCCCACTAATTTGCTTTTCTATCTTATTCCTTTGGTGAAGAACATTACACTGATACATTGAATGATTATTTTAGGCTTAGCATTAAATGTGTTAGAAGGGAAATGATAGTTTTACCTTTTCTTCCACTTGCATAAGTAATTTATCTAAGATAAGAATTAATATTTCTTTAAACTTTATAGTCTGCTATCTTTACTGGTTTATTGATTTTACTTCTAATTTAATATAGAATGGAGACATTGATAATGTGCATATATTTACAGGAATCTTATTATTTCACCTCTTGCATCAGAAACTTTGCAATGTTTCTTGCTAAAACTATAATCTTTAAATATAAGTATATTTTATTCAAAACCCTTTTTTTTTCTAGACAGGATTGGTGGCACATTCAGGTACTTCCAGGGACCTGAGAGTCTGAGGCCAAAGGATCACCAGTTTAAGACCAACCGCACATTGGAGGCCAGTCTGGACATTTACTAGGACGCCATCTCAAAATATTTTTAATTACACAATGCAAGAGATAGTGTAGCACTTATGAGACCTTTGCTTTCCACTTCAGTACTTCAAAATAAAATAAATAGCCTTGTCTCCATGTAAAATTGCCACAATTGTATCTGTTTCAGTCTTTCAAAGAATACATGAGTTTGGTTAGCTCATTTAAAAAATTTGGTTGATCTCTTTCTTTTTTATACAGGCAAGTGATGATCTAGAATAGACACTAGTTTGTCCCTCAACAATATAAGTGCCTAACATTCAGAGTGATGGAAACTGATATTTCACACTCAACACTGGTAAATAAATAAGGAGTCAATAATTTAGAAAAACAAAGATATAACACTTGTCCAGAGTCAACACTTTCCTTCATTTGTGTTGTCATTCAAGAAATAGGTAGGTGGGCTGGAGAGATGGCTCAGTGGTTAAAGCACTTGTTTCTAGTTCCTAAATCCCCAGTGTTCAATTCCCCAGGACCCACATAAGCCAGACCCACAAGGTGGTGGCCCTGGGGTGCTCTCTCTCTCTTCTCTCTCTCTCTCCTTGAAATTAATAAATAAAATATTTTTTTTAAAAAGAAAAAAATTTTAATTTTTTTTTAAAAAAGAAATAGGCAGGCGGCCAACATGATTGAAGCATGTAGCAAAGTTCAATGTGTCCATCCATGAAGTAAAGTTCCTCTTTGAAATATAAGAATTTAGAAATAGAAGCAACAAGCATTGTTAGTGATTCAAGTGGACCTTGAGACAGTAAGTTAATTTTACTTCACCAAAATTCCATTTGTATTTAAATAATATATTTAAAATGTAAGCTTTTATTCACTGATTGGATTAGTCATAATAAGTATGGGGCTATGATATAATAAGAAAAATTAATAAAAACACTCAAGCTATGAGCTATAACACCTTATTTGTTTCTTGTCCTCTCTCCCCAGAGTTAATATTATGTTCTGATCCATGTGAAATTTTGTTAAAATTTGCAGTCCACATAATAGGCAGGATAATGACCTTCTTTGCCTAAGGTATCTGTGTAATGTAAGATCCCAAACTTGCAAATATTGTACCTTACATTATGCCAAGGTCTTCGAATATAGGAACAACTTAATTATCTCAGGAAATAAGCTACATAGGAAAGAGCTATTCTAGATGTTCCAAGTGAATCTAGTACAATCATAATGAATCTCATAGACATGTCCAACCACTTCAAATTGAGACAGGACATTGTCATGCTGGGCAATCAAGTCAAAAATAAATGAATAATCACAAAACAATCTCGTCTTATTTTAACTGAGTTTAGGATTTTGTGTTGGGTGGCATTTGTAGCTATCCATAGCCTCATGCAGCTTTTGTGCTGCAGGTTGGAAACAGAAATTAGAAGACAGCAGATGCAGAAAAGAAAAGATGTGGCAGAGCAGAGAGAGAGAGGGAGGGAGAGAGAAGGAGAGGAAGAAGAGAGAGAGGGAGAGAGAGGGAGAGGAAGAAGAAGAGAGGGAGAGAGAGGGAGAGGAAGGAGAAGAGAGAGAGGTAGAGGAAGAAGAAGAAAGAGGGAGAGGAAGAAGAGAAAGAGGAAGAAAGAGGGAGAGGAAGAGAGAGAACTGAAGATATCATCATGCCAGTGTTGAAGATGCAAAGGATCCTGGGGAGCTAGAAAAAAAATAAAAATAAAATAAACCCTAGACTCTCCTCTGTAGCCTCCAGAGCAAAGAAAGCCTTGCAAGACATGTGTAAAGGAAATAAATTTCTCATAATTAGTCACAGCAGTTAGAGGATACTGATGTAGGCCACACATTTGCATGTACAGTATTTCTGAATTTCTTCATATGCTTTAAATTAGATTACTTCTGAGAGTGAGCCTGCCTCTACCTAGGTCGACACGAAATCAAACATGAGTTTGTTGTTCTGGGTCCCCTCTTATCTACCTGACAGGGTAGTTTGCAGATGTCAGTCTTGTCACAATCAATGCAGTAGGTGTACGTTCATTCTTATTTTGTCCAAAATATCATTCACTTGCTCTCTTCAGCTTTAATGTGTCTACTTCAAGCTCATGACTAATACAGAAGAGTTTTGGCAGGTTGATATTCACTCAGCCATTTTCTATAAGGTCATGCCGCTTATACAGGGTAGGATTGGAAGAAGTCCACCTAGATTCTTTGGCTGAAAAACAAGTTCATACACCAAAGAACGTCCATATGCCTTTTCTGCATTGCTAAGAACCTTTTTTATTTTTTAACCTGAGGGGAAGCAATCACTTTCCCTTTCAATGTTTCTTTCAAAGTAATCTTTCCTCTTTTCAGAAAGCCTGGCATCTGATAAATGGGTTCTAGTTTTCAGAAGATGGACCATCTGGCAGATGACATTTTATTTCTGTCCTTCCCTGGAGCAATGAAGCACAGACAGAACGGGCTTTGTACTTGGGTGACGTAAGCTAGAGAATACAAAGATGAAATATAAATTACATCCCATATCTAATGATCCACACTCATGAGTTACTCTGTGATGTTGAAGTAATCACCAGCAGAGTTTTTTTAAGGCTTATTTTCTTTGTTAATGTAGAAAAATTAAATTAGCGAGAAATATCTAAAACCAGTTTATCATAGATAATTTAACTTTTCTGATCACCATTTCTTCATCCACAAAGTCTAGACACCTATTAATTCAGAGTTAATGGAAGGGCTAGCTGAAAAACTGTGGAGATGTTCTGAGAAAGTAGTACTGGTATTCTTAACAATTGTATTCTGATCACATGGAAAATCCACCTTGTTTTCAAATTTTAAAATATGTAGGAACATATTCAAGGCCCAAATTATGATTCTAAATTATGTACAAGTTCTTTAAATTTTGATGTACCTATAACACAGGGACATGTGGGAATGGGTTAAATGGATCTTGGGAAGTCAGAAGGATATATATGCTTTTTCTGTAAATAAACTTGCTACATTGGATAGACAGGCTTTTTCCTCAAACTTCTTTTCAGTCTCAGTGTCCCAAGTTCAATGTAAATATTCTTAGACACATACATTCCATGTGTAATAAAATAACACCCATTTGTGTAGCTTGAATGTTAACTGCCCCTCATAGACTGCTGTTTAAATTCTTAAGCTCCAGTTGTAACATTGCTTGGGATGTTTGTGGAACCATGACAGAGTAGAGCCTTGCCTAAAGAAGTGTGCCACTGAGGGTAGGCCATGAAATCTTACAGCCCAGCCTATCTGCCTCTCCCTATTTCCTCCATTTTGGTGAGAAAATATGACTAGGTCTGTCTTGCTTTACCCATCATGTTGATCACTTCCCATTGAAACAGTAAGCTGAAAATAAACCCATTCCTTAAACTATTTTATTTATTTATTTATTTATTTATTTATTTATGTATGTATTTATTTAAGTAGGATCTCATTCTAGCCCAGACTGACCTGGAATTCACTATGTAGTCTAGTCTCAGGGTGGCCTTGAACTCATAGTGATCCTCCTACCTCTACCTCCTGCATACTGAGATTAAAGGCATGAACCACCACACCAGGCTACTTAAGCTATTTCTGGTTAGGTATTTGAGGCCCAGAATTAAAAATCTATCTAATACACCATTATATGTCCAACATATTCTATCATGTGTAAATTATATAAAATAATACCTTTCATTATACAATTTTCTTTCATATATTTAAGGTAGCTTAATATTGACATTGTTTAGATGCTATGGAAAACAGAACAAAAGATCCTGAGTGTTTTTTAGTTTTATTTTGTTTTCATGAAGCTTGCCTTCCATTGTAGGATAAAAGGAGGGAGAGACAGCAAGTAAATAAACAGATAAATAATTATGAAATATAATGCTGTGATAAGAATATTTGTGTCTCCAAAAGTTTATGTGATAAAACACTAACTTCTAAGGTAATCATGGTAGAAGGTAGGAATTGGAAGGAAATGATAACATGAGGTTAGTGTTTATAAGAGGCCTGAGAGAGCAAGATACAATTTTCTAACATATGAACAAAAATGAAGGCGTTATATGCTCTCCTTGAAACGGGCCCCCACCAAGCAATCAATAGTCTGTCACCTCTCTTGGAGTTCCCAACTTCTAAAAATGTGAAAAAAAATATTGTTTACAAGTTACCCAGTGTGCAGGTTATTTTTTTTAAATAGCCTGAATGGGCTAAAACACCCAGAGATATGTGAATTCTTTGAAGAAAATAAAGCCCTATGACACAAAAAAGTTCAGTTACTTGTTTTCTCTAAGAAAATACCATTTCATCTGAAAGAGTTCTAAGAAAGAATAGGTTGTGGAAATTATACAGAGCTCCGTTTTCCATTAAGGAAAAGATAAATTTGATGTGAGCTCAGAATGTATCAACTGCAGACTTTCCCCTGCCACATCTGAGTGGTTTCCCTATTCTGAATTGTTGGTAAACATCCTGAAGCCTAAATTCCTTCCAACTTAATATTGACTAGGACGCTTTGTAATTGCAATATAGAATTGATCTTTGGAATATTTGAAGAAATGGAGTTGCATGATCTTTTAAAAAATATTTTTATAATTAGATACATTGTATGAGCAAATCTTGTGATTTCCCTCCTCTCCATCCCCTACCTTTTTTATAGCTTTAAAAGATCTCCTAGACAGCTGTTCAGAGAGTGGATTCGAGAGAGACAAAAGGGTAGCTAGAAAAGAGGAAGCAACTTATTTGGCTTCCCTGAGGTGGTAGCTAAGAGAAATGTAGTGATCAATAGTTTTGGTAAAGCCCTGCTTCTTAATAATGAATTGGATCCTAGAAACAAGAAGGAAAGTCGCAAGGGTAACTCTTAGACTGTGCTGTAAGCAACTTAAGTAGCATTGACCAGAAAGGATTCTATTAAAATGATGCAGTTCATAACCCCCTAACTTATGGACAGATCCAGTATGCACACCCAGGAAGGACGCCAGTGAGCAGGTAACAGAGAGGAGGGAAATGGGGACACCTTCATAAGATATGATCATACAATATATATACTTATTCATAATAAAGATATTAAAAATGTTATTTCAGAATGTTTTCACTATTTGATATACCATGGTTATTCAGCTATACCTCATGGAGAGTTCCTATAACATCTTAATTGTTTCATTAAAATACTAGTAATTCAGGCTAATTCTAGTTAGCCAATCAATCAAGCGTATCTACCCTAAACCAAATATTCCTAAACTTCATTGTTCACCATAATTATGAGGAATACAACGTGCTGGGTAGCATTCACCTACATTTACCAATATGGAACTCAATTTTTATTTGGGATTTTATAATATGAGGACTTAGGAGTCTGATTAAAGCTAAATGAAGATAAAATTCATGAAGATAAAATTGGGTTAGTCCTAGGACACCTCCCCACTCCTCGTCCCTGAGAGCCTAAAAACATACTCCCCATTGGCAAACACTTCCATACCTTCAAGATATTCCTTTGTAATCTGTATTTTAAAAAAAAATCAGTTTGCATTCTCTCTAAAGATTCTGAAATAGGATTCACAAATATGCATACACTAAGACAATTTTCTTTATAAATAAAATTCTCTTAGAGAATTTTCTCTTATACATAGCAAAATTTTATCTTTACATTTTCTCACTTTCTAATCCCTGTAAACAGGTAATGACAGGGAAATAGAATTTCTAACAACTTGTAAAATAAAATAAGGAAGCCAGAGGGTATCATCAAATGTTAGAAGATGGAGAATAAATGATTAAATCATGATTAAATTGTAGCACTTCCGACTTCTGGAAGGGAGCTACCTTATCAGACCACACAGGGCAAGAGGTGCCAGGAACCTTGGCCACAAGGCATAAATTTACACAGACAAGGGAAGCCCTCATCAAGCAAAGAATATGTTGACTGCTTGGCTGAAAGTCAGTAAAACAGTCTCTCCCCTAAGGACTAGACCCTATCCCATACAGCTAGACAATGCTTCCTTCTGGAAAGAAATGGAAAAATTTAATCATTCAAGAAAAAAATAAGCACATTAGACAGACATGGGGCAAGTAGATAAAGGGACCACACTGAAATAGGGGATGAAGTTGAACAATGAAATAGCACCTTCTCCTACCTTGGTTCGTATCCTGTGAACAGCCAGATACTCAGAAGAAGCATGAAGTAGTCCTTGGAAAAGATTGCCAAGAGAAGGTAATGAAGACATGGATGTGCTCACAATGAATAGAAATAATGCTTCCCCTGATGCATGTATCATAGTTTCTACTCAGTTCCTTAGTTCATAAGCCTACATTTGAATGACTTCCAGGAACAATCAAACAACAACAACAACAAAAAAAAAAGATATGAGAAAACCATGCCACCTGAGAAAAAAAGACACAGATAAAAAGAACTTGGCAGAAACAGACAGTGTAATGAGGGGGTGATAAACAGCTAGATAGGTAAGAGAAGCTATTTGATTTTTAAAATAAGATGTTTTCAATGGAATCCTAGGAACCAAAAGAACTCATGAAAATTGTGAAACAAAATAATTGAGATACACTCTCTGATGGAGAATATGTTTGTATTTTCAGGATGCAGCGAGAGAGCTGTGGCCCATCTAATCCTACCATCTGACCCTAGGCAGATAGCTGAGATTCTGGCAAGAGAGGAGCCACCACAGTCATATCGTGGAGGATCCAAATGGAACCCCACAGAGAATGATGGGATGAACAAGGGGCCCACAGCCACAGCCAATCAATCAACACAGGATAAGCCAGTGAGACAGAAACCAATGATCTTTGACACAAAGACCCCTAAGCTCACAACCTTAAAGCAGCCTTAATACTCATCCACCACGACTCAGGGAACTGAGCGGGAGAGGGAGTGGAAAGATTGTGAGAGCCTTGGTGGGGGAGATTATTCAGAGGCATGGCCAGGAGAACCTGGCTGAATACTAGGCTATCCAGGGTTCCCTGTCACAACTGATCCAGACAAGGATATCCAGTTGATTGGGGATGGGGTGGGCGGGCGTCGGGGAATTGGGGATAACAAGTCATTGTTTACCCACTAAATAATGTAACTCATTATGGACAAGAAAAAAGAAAATAAATAATTGCGATAGAAATTTCTAAAAAAAATTTTTGAAAGATTTAATTGACTCAGCGTGACTACAGAAGAATGCATTGTTAAGTGGAGAGTTGGAAAGTTAGAAAGAAAAGAAAACTCAAGGCCAGTGTGAGGACACAGACATCTATGTAATAGATATTTCAGGTGAAAGAGAAAAACAGAATAAAAATTATGTAAGAAATAGTTCCCCAGAGCTGCTGCTTAGAAAGGTCTCCCTAACTACCAACTGTAAAGAATACAGGAAGACAGACACCGCAGCATGAAACTTCAAAAGAGCTTCCATAGGAAAAATTACAGAAAGGACCAACATACATGATGACACAAGGATTCCCAACAGTAACAGTGCTTTCTAAATTCTCAGGAAAACATTCAACTTTCAGAATTGCAATTTCATAATCAACCAATCTATCAGGCAAGTGTCAAATGAAGACATCATCATACATACTAGCTTTAGTTCCTTGCATGTATCCTAAAATTTATTAGAAAGACACTCAAATGGAAGGAAGTTTGAAAGCCAGAAAACAAAACACAAAGAAATGAAGAGGCCATTTAATTGTCTATCTCTCTCTCCTCTCTCTCTCTCCCTCCTTCTCTCTTGCTTTCTCTTTCTCTCTATTTGGCTCTGTGTCTATCATCTCTCTATTTTTTGGAGGTGGTGTTTCTAAGTAGGGTCTTAATCTAGCCAAGGCTGAACTAGAACCTACTCTGTAGTCTCATGTTGGCCTTAAATTCACAGGGATCCTCCTACCTGTGCCTCCCAAGTGCTTTGATTAAAGGCATGCTCCACCACCCCTCTTTATTTATCAACAATCTATAATTTATCTCAATCTCTCTTTTTGAGAGATGGTCTCATGTAGTACAGGCTGGCCTCAAACTCCCTGTATAGATGCAGATGACCTTGAACTTCTGAGCCTCCTGCTGACATATCTCATATGCTGGAATTATAGGCATATGACACCGCACACAGTTTATACAGTGCTGAGGATCAAACCCTAGGTTTTACACATGTGAGGCCATGCAGTCTGTCAACTGAGCTACCTCCAGAATCCCTGGAATTACTAGGCTTTAAAGGGAAGATTTAGAACAACAGTCTGCTTCAGACTTGGAGAACAAGTGCTGTTTGTAGGCATAGAGCAGCCTCACAGCATATCTGGCTAGAGTGGGGGCAGGGACCATCTATGTCATATTCTGTGTGGATGCACAGCTGGGACCATGTAGCACAAACATTGTGTGTATAGAGTGTAGCTAAACTAACAGGGCTCTATATCAGAAGTCTCCTGATCTAAAAAAAAAATGAAATTAAATAGCTGAAAAATGTAATTCCTCCAGAAATCAAAACTTGAGTGTAGGCCAAGAGAAAAACGCTTTTTATTCTATGCCATATTTTATAAACACATTTAACTTCTTAAAATAAGGAGATATTAGTATTACCTAGATGAAACTATATCTGTAATATAAGAGAATCAGACATGGGATGCCAAATGGTCTTGATTTGATTGCAGATTTGCAGAGCAGGATTTCATTCTTTGCATATGGCTTTAACGACATGACCTCTGACCTGGTGAAAATGATCTAGTAGAGATGCATGATGAGGAAGCTATTTTTCTCAAATCCAACCATCAAGGTTTTTAAAAAAATCTTTGTCAATTTCTTTTAGAGAAAAAAATCAAAAAATAAATAAGGCTGATTACGGGCTATTAAGAACAGATGGATACTGCTCCCATCAGGAAGTGGACCAAATGGGCATCTTTTTATTCCCCTCCTTTTTATGCTCATCCTCAGCCCTGGGTATGAGAACGTGCAATTCTACATATTCATAGTATAAAAATTGAAAAAAAAACAAACATTCCTGGATTCTAAGTTCAAAATCAAAAGGAATTTTCTTTCCCTTCCAGGGACAATAGACAAATGACAAAACAATCTTCACAGCTCTTAATGAGATCCCAGGGTAGTCATGATGGTCTCAAAGGTGAAATCGTTGAAGAGCTGAATTTAAACTAAAGGCTTTTTTGAGAATCTTCTGGTTCTTTTATTGTTGTTTTTAATCAAAGAATATGACTTACAGAATACTGGACAACAGAAGAATAATGCATTTTCACATTCTTGGGAACATCAAGATTTATTATCAGGAGTTCAGCATTGATTAATGATATCACAATGAATACCAAAAGGGAACAAGGAGAGATTTGTCACTTATTATAAAGTGTAGTCACATTTGTTTTAGCTTCTTGCTGAGGGTCCAAGGAACCAAAGTCATTACTTTCCGGATGAAATATTGGATGCCAGATATTAATAATGGGGCATCAGGAGATCCCCAGCTCCCCTGGATTATCATCTATGCATATGATTTTGGAATTGTTTAGGACTTTAAAGTAGTTGAGAATGATAGCATTGCCTCGGGCAAGTCACTGGCACGTTCAGGACAGCAGGTAATTGTGTGACTGGCTGTCTCTCAGCACTCACCTGAATTCCTCTGCATCCCAAAATTGTTTTGCTCCCTGCTGTCAGTGAGCCAAGGGATTATTTTGTTATGAATATATATTAATTTCTACCTTCCATGTGACTCGTTTTTTGGTGCATTAAATCATATACTTAAATTTTCATCAATTAATTTTGTTTACCAGGAGGATTCGCTCTCTGCTCAAGGACATACACTTGAACCTGTCACAAAGACACATTACAGACACTGCCAACAAGTTTAAGGAGGCTGGTTGGCTTCACCCCATAGCTGGTACTAATGTCAGATACCATTCTCAGTGGCTAATCTGTGCAGTTTGTGTGACAAGAACTTTAAATGTAAAGCATTGTGCTTGTGAAGGTAACTGCTTTCAGCCCACACACTTTCAACTGGGCTTTCAATTAAGTTTTCTAAAGTGTTAATTTGCCTCTAGTCGCTGCCTGTTGGATCTTATAGCTATATGGTACAATACATTTTTATCATTACTTTCCATCTATCTCATAAACATTATATATCTATATCTATATCTGCATAATAATGTTCATCAGATTTCCAGAAATCCTGTCAAAATCTTTCTTTTCTAGCCTAATAATAATAAATTTAAAAGCTCTGAGCAAACTTAATGACTTATGCAAGAACTATAACATAAAATCATGTTGCTACAATCTTTTCAGCTGAAATCGTTTTTGATTCTTTCAATTTGTGTGTGTAGTATGTGTGATATGGTGGTGGTGTGTGTGTTTGTGTGAGTGTATGTATGTGTGTGCATCTATGTGTGGTCTATGCAGTTGTCTGTGCAGATGAGATGCCCAGTAGGCTCATCTGTGGTGCTCCATATGCACACCTGCAGCAGCTAAAGGTGAACTTCAGTTGCCTACTCCATCCCTCACCTGCTTTTTAATAAATATATTTTATTTATTTGCAAGCAGAGAGATAGAGATAAATGGAAAGAAAGAGAGAGAGAGAGACTAGAGAGAGAGAGAAAGTATGGGTGAACCAGTGTCTCCAGCCACTGCAAAGAGTCCAGATGCAGGCACCAACCATCTGCATCTGGCTTATGTGGGCATTGGAGACTTGAACTCAGGTCATTAGACTTTGCAGGCAAGTGCCCTAACAGCTGAGCCATCTCCACATTCCCTCTCCTGCCTTTTTATCCTTGTGATGAAACCGCTTATTGATACTGGGGGTTATTCTTCACAGCCCCAGTGATCCTATCACCTCTGCTCTCCCACAGGACTGCGATTACAGATGTACTTAGACACATCCAGATGTTTACATGGACTCTGTAGATTCAAACTGCAGTGGTCTCAGGCACTCTGGCACCCTCATGCCTGCAGCGGAAGTCCACATACCCACTGAACCATCTCTCCAGCCCTCTGCTAAATCATGAAACCAAATGTCGTTCATCAAAATAACTCTAAAAGAAATATATGTCAGCCAAAAATATCACAAGGGTAAAAGAAAAAGCTTCAGTCATTATCAACTTGCAGAAAGTAATAATCACATGCCATTTCTTTAGGAAATTATCAACAAAGGCAAGAAATGCTCACCCATTTCTCAGAGCCCACAAAATGCTCTAGGAGGTGCCATGAAATTGAATGGTATTATTGTAAATACTGAGACCTAGGCAATTCCCATCATATCAATAGCCTTATTAATTGCTCCATCAATAACAAAGCTATTGCCCTTACATTATAAGAGTACGTGACAGAAATTGCCATTCAACTAGTCCCCATGACCATTAAATCCATTTAGTCCCAGGGAACAACTTGTCATGAGTCAAATCCACTGCAGCTGATCCCAATGTCCAGCTGTAACCAGGGTAGATGTATTGAACCAACTTCATTCCAGGCCTTCAGATTGCATTCAACAGTGCTATGTAACCCATTTCGCACATGTCTCTTGCTTTTACTTTGATACACAGTGCACATTATCTTCTTTTTCATACAGATTTTGAGATACAGAGTAGAAAACCCCACACACACACACTATTTTAACCTTTGGTTTGTAGAAATAGCCTGTGGAGAGATGTGAACAAGCCTAGTCCATTGCCAGGACTAACTCAGTTCTGGACATCCTGTTCTCTTGGTTGAAGTCTTTATGATGTGGATAGCAAGCAGGTGCCTCCCACACCAATTTTTGCATCTCCATGAAGAATCATGGCTACAAGTAGAACCTATGAAATTCCTTCTGATGGGACCTTAGGAACACCGTAAAGCTTATAGGGAGCTAATACCTGCCAGAATATAACTCACAAAACATCATCGTGACAGAGAGCTTTATTCTAATCTAGTCAATTTTACCATCTGATAGTCCATTGCCTCCTAGAACTGACTGTCAGTAGGGATTTACCATCTTCTTCAAAATCTCCCACATATTTAAAGTTACTGATTCTGAAATACAGTGGACTTAAACCAATGAGGTCTGTGGAAGGTGTTTAATCAATTCAAAGAAATTTAGAGAAAATGCACACTTGCTCAATGTAGAATGACATTGGAATTCACCAACATCTGAATGAGTTATTATTCTCAAAAGATTTTAGTTTGTGTTCAACTCTCAATGGGAAACAAATTTGATGCCTTTATTACTTGGTTATACATACAGTCAGTGAATACCTACCTAGTATTTGGAAGGATTTGGAGATACAGAAATAATCAACAAATACTTTCTCCATGAAAGTGTTTATACTCTAAGAGAGACAACGAGGCATTTAAAATACCATCATGCAATGTGAGTATAGAACTAAAACCAAGGACTTTTATAAGATGAAGAAAATTCCCTGCAGGGATGATTACACAAAGTATGTGAATATTTGAACTGGGATATTTGAGAAGATTGTGCTCAAAAGAGTAAATAAATCAGGTGGGTGTGAGACTTATAAAACCCCAGGCAGTGAGGTCTGGGAGAGAAATTCTATAATACGGTTAGTGAATTGTCAGAAGCAAGATATGGCTGTATTTGCAGATGTAAAGATACAGGGAAGGAAGCAGCAAAATGCTATCAAAAAGTAAATGTAAATATTTTAATATTTTTCTTCCATTTGTTTATATTTGGGATGATCATCTGTCATTTGAGAGGAAACATTATTTCTAGCAGTTCACGCTTAGCAAGAATTTCCAGAACATTTGAATTAGTTATGGAGACATCTCTCTTTTTACACATTAACTCATAGATTATCAATTACATTAAATTATAATAATAATTGGCATAAACAATATGGGAATGCAATGTATTAAATATACAAGCCAACCATAGAACTATGCAAACATTCCGGACAGCAGAACAGTCTGGTAGCCAGCTAGCTTTGCTTGTTCAGCAAGTCCTGGAAAGACAGAGCACATTCTATGAACAGCATGGAGAGAGTTAGCAACTGTTGTGGTCAACTTTCTAATTGCTGCACAGAAAGAACCCAAGCAAAAGCAGTTTGTGGAGGAATGGGTTTATTTGGCTTACAGACTTGAGGGGAGACTCCATCCTAGCAGGGAAAGCGATGGCATGAGCAGAGGGCTGGACATCACCTCTGCCACAACACTGGAAACAGTGGCAGGAAGGTGTGCCAAACACTGGCAAGGGGAAGATGGCTTATAACCCCCATAAGCCTGCCCCCAACAACACAGCTCCAGTGAGGTTGTAAAATCCAAACTACCATCAGCTGAGGATCGATTACTCAGAACACATTAATTTGTTTGTGGGGGACACCTGGATCATGACAGCCACTTTTAAAATATTTTATTATTTGCAGGCAGAGAGAGTATTTTTAAAAAGAAATATTTATTTATTTATTTATAAGTATAGTTACTTTTAAAGTCAGACAGAATGAACTGCATTTTATAGCATGGTTGGTCACCAGTTTATGGTGCTTTGAATCAGAAATTCCTCATAAACTCATGTGCTTTGAATGCTTGGTCTCCAGCTGGTAGCAAGTTTGGAGGTAGAACATTGCTGAAGGAGGTGTGTTGCTGGGGGTGGGCTTTGAAATGTTCTAGCTAGCTTCCTCTTACCAGAGCTCAGCTTATTCTCCTGATAATGTTCTCCTGCCACCATGGAGCTTCTCCTCAAGAACAAAAGCCAAAATAAAAGCTTTCTACTCTTCAGTTGCTTGTTGTCGGGTGCTTTATCCCAGCAACGAGAAGGTAAATAACAAAACTCATGTTCGGTATTTGTTTCATGTACAGAGAGCACTCTTGAACTTGATGTGGTGTTGTAGCATAACACTTTTAAAATAATACCACAGCCAAAGCAAGCAATAAAAAATAAAGGTGAGAAATATAGCAAATATATATCAAGGTAAATAAATTTCATTTGAAGTACTCTGCATTTCCATTTGTGCCAAGCAGTTAAAATAAATATCTAACATTTTCTTTCATAATGCATGATTCTTTCAAAAACTTCTAAATAGAAATGGATGTGATTTTGATTAACTTATTAAGTCATGAAGTAATTATAAAATCATCTAACATGGATTTCTCCCATAGTTTGGATTAAATAAGGGGCACTACATCTTGAAGAATTAATTAAATTGCACATTCTAAGCCAAAATGTCACTGATTTTTGGAGAAAATGAACTTGGTGTGATGTGAAGAATACTAAGAAATACAAGCAGAAGTATTTTAAATAATTTTTAAAATGTTTACCACACTCAGAGTAGGTGAAGCTTTCAGCTCCAAGCAAAAGCTGTGCCCACTAAATAATGTAACTCATTATGGATAATAAATATATATTTTAAAAAAAAGCTGAGCTTACTGTCCTTATGCACAGGCACCTCTGAGGGCCATTGATAACAGGCTGTGACTTTTCCTCTAGGTAAACCTGCAGCTGAGCTCACTCCCACCCAATTCAGACATTCCTTGGCATACACAAATGTGCCATAAGCCCTTTATCTGGAAGTTAGGGATATTAGCTTTCACCAACAGCAGGAAGGAGTTGACTTTTCCATTTATCACAGACACTTGGAAATTTTACTGTATGCCTCATGGTAGCTACCAAAAGTAACTTTTTCAATCATAGACATGTTAGGTGTTACATAGGGGAAAATGGCGATTACTTTAATAAGGTGAGTAAATTAATTTGGATGAAGCAGAGAATATTTACTGGCATGTGGTGGGGGAGGCAGGTGAGATGAAGGTTGCTTCCCTTGAAGGTCTGGAGTGATACTTACAGCCTTTTCTGGCCTTGAGCATGGCAGGGATATTCTGCATCTTGTAATGCATGACTCTGGCAATAGTGTATAAAATCTCCAAGCAGATACAAGGTCACCTTCAGCCAGAAGGGGAAGGAAGAGTGGAAGAGTTGAAATTGACAATTAAGGTATGAAGAAAAGGAAGAGAAAATGTTAACACCGAGGCAACAGATAAGCCACAGAGTGGACATGAAGAACAGTATGGACTTTGTGAATTAGTCTCTTTTTCTTCAGTTCTACCATATTTATTTCCATTTGATAGCCTGTGTAAATATATTTTTTGTCATTTAATTTGAACAAAGATTTTCAAGAGACTGAAAGGGCAAAGCTACCTAAATGGTGATTTAATATCAATTACCTAATTATGAAGAAACAGTAGTTGTTAATTCTAAATCTAACACTTTGTCAACAGTGAAAGTGAAGTGAGAGCTATGTATGCTTCCTCGTCATAGAAAATGAAAGTTGAGAGATGCACCCCAGAGGAAAATCAGAAGCAAGAAGAGGCTTTGGGGAAGAAAAGGATCTTAGTCACTTGCAAAGGAAGAAAAGCTCACATGTTCATCACACCTGGGAAGAAGCAGGAGAAAAGATGAAAACGAAGGGGTTGGGGTAGAAAAGAGAGGGAAAGAGCAATGGTGTGACAATCATGATGGCTTCTTTTTATAAAAATATATGTATTTTTGGAAAACAGAAGATAAGATTTTCTGACAAGGTTGGATCTTAGAGAAAAAACTAATTAAAGATTTAAAGCAATCTAAAACTTAACAAAACAACTGCTGTTTCAGGATGCAGCGAGAGAGCTGTGGCCCACGTAACCCTACCAACTGACCACAGGCAGAAAGCTGAGTTCCTGACAAGAGATGAGCCACCACAGTTATATCATGGAGGATCCATATGGAACCCTGCAGAGAATGATTGGATGAACAAGGGACCCACAGCCACAGCCATTCAATCAACACAGGATAAGCCAGAGTGACAGAAACTAATGATTCTTGACACAAAAACCCCTAAGCTCACAACATTAAAGCATTCTTAATACTCACTCACCATGACTCAGGGAACTGAGTGGAAGAGGGGAGGAAAAATTGTGAGAGCTGTGGTGTGGGAGATTATCAGAGGCATGGCACCACTCAGTAACAACACACTTGGGTCAGGAGAACCGGGATGAATACTAGGCTATCCATGGTCCCCTACCACAAGGACGAATCCAGACGGAGGAGGATATCCAGCTGACTGGGATAGGGAGGGGGAGGAATGAGGAACTGGGGATAACAACTCATTGTTGGCCCACTAAACAATGTAACTCATTATGGACAATAAAAAAAAGAAAGAAAGAAAGATGGTAAATAGAAATCTTGTGTAGTGAATATCTCAGTACATTAGAATTTATACCCATTCCAATTACCTTTTGTAAAGAGATACCCTGGAGCTTAGAAAAATAAAGAATGAACCAGCCAATGGCCACAGATTTAGCAAAGGTACAAGACAATCCACAGTGTTGGGATTGTATAAAGTTAGGTGATATAAAACCTGACCAAACAAGGATTAAAGTATACTCAGACATAATACTTATGAAAGGAAATGAGGGCAGGGGTCTCCTGGAGAGGAGCGTCTGGCCCATGAGTATGGGAAAAGATCTTAAATAAAGATTACAATGTGAAAGGCCCCATCATCTTTTCTTCATAATCATCATTACAGAGTTACATAAATTTTAAAAATGGAAAAAAATAATATAAGTACTTGCACTGAAAGATTGAACAATTCTTTACCATCATTTGAAGACACTGCTTAGTTTTTAAAACATTTGTAGGGAGACGTAACCTTACTAAGGGCAGAGCCATTACATTGCAAATGCATTAAGTGATTAGCCACCATCATTAAAGCTAACTTTACATTGAAATTATGATTAAAAGCTTCTCCAATCTGCTCTCTCTCAGCAGGAATAAATACTGTTGGAAGCAACACTGATTTTCTCCGATTTCTGGAATGTCATTGTACTAGTGTCTGTCTATAGGGTATGTTTATTCAATAAATATTTATTGAATGCCTCCTAAATGCTTAGACACTGTTTTTGTAGAAAATCCAAACAAGCCTTAATCACAGCACTCCTTTAACATATGCATCTTCTGGAAGGTGCCTTAAAGATAATTCAAGGAAGAAGAAAATCAGAGAGGGGGGCAGCAGAGGAGTCGCTGTGACAAAGGTGAAAATTCTGGATTTTCATTAAGGGATACAACATACACAAGAATCTTAGGTAGAAGGAGATTGGGAGAAGAGAACCCAAACTTCAGCAAATCCAGGCAGTAAGAGAACCAGAGCGCAGACATAGAATACTGGGTTAGTAATGAAACTCTGATAATCTAAATGTACTGATATCAGAAGACATGATTGTCAATATCCAGTCAGAAGAAACTAATTATTTGTATTTCAAGAATGATTTCCGTTTTAGTTATTAAATACATAATCAGTATTCATGGTGTTAAAAAGCTTCTTGATAAAGAAATAAGCAAAAGAAATTTATTGTGTTTTGTGTGTGTGTCAAGCTTAAGGAAATATTTAGTAGATTAAACATATATCTGTGTTTCTGTATTTCATTGTTGTTACTGTGCTTTCTGTTTTGTTTTATCTTGTTTAGTTTGTCTGATTTTGTATTTTGGCTTGCACTGTTGAGACAAGGTATTGTGCTGTAGACCCTGCTGGCCTGGAACTTGTGGCAATCCCTCCTAAGTGCTGGGGTTACAGCTGTGCACCACCCTCCCAGATACTTATGTACTATTTATACTTGCAATAAGCACTAAGTCAATTCATTTAAGGCAAGAAAAAAAGAAATGTGCTAATATTTTATTTTATATGAATTCTGCCATTTTCCTTTTTTTGGCATATTCTCACTTCATGACAACTACATTTTAAATATGAACTCTCTGTATTGCAGACACTGACATTTCCAGCATTGTTTGGTCTTAGCAGAAAGAGGTCCCCTAACAATAAAGAAGACATTCATCATGGCTCATCCCAATGCTCTCTCTGGAATGAACTCTTGAGCATCTGTGCTCTTCCTATGTCACTCTCTGGACTACATCCAGGCATAATGACTGTCCATGAGCTATCGTTCATGCCCTGGACTAGAGAAGGAATAAACTCCACCAAACCATATGATATAAAAGAGAATTTAGTGGTTCCCCAATGGAAAACTATAAGCAGTGTTATCAGTTAGGCTCTATTTTTGTGTCTTTCATGCCAAGTTAGAAGAGAAAGAAGCAGAATCTTGGGAGCAGGAGAATTTCCTGATCATGAAGAGGTTGTACAAAAAGAAGGAGCAGCAGATACTGAGTGAAATTGAGAAGCATTGCACGATATATAATTCTATCTAGAGTAAGAATATATTCTATTTCTAATTTTAAATGTCTCCATGGCATATATATGTTGTTCCCTGATGCAAATTTCTCTAAAATATTAGGAATATTAATATGTACTGTCAACCCTTTTCTAAATATTCTACAAGGAGAAAAGGCTTCTCTGTTCATTTACTACACTGTGTAGGTTTCATTAGAACTCAACATGATAAACTTACCCAGTATAAATAAGAACTATTTCACAAGACAAGTAACAAAAAATAATAGGATGAAGGCACAAGTCTGGTGTAAATTCACATTGCAACTTATTCCCACGTTCCCTCTAACTTCAAGTACTTCAAGTATTGGATACTTTTTAGTATAACATAAAGTATTCATAAATATCTCTCAAAACTAATAGATCAAGTCTATTTACTCTAAAATAAACTCTGAGATGAAGACGTCCAGAGCCTCACAGAACTATACATATAATAAACTTGTCTACAGGCATACCTCCCTGAATATCCAAATTTAATCTGATTTCATGATGTTGCATTTTGTTGTTTTGCTCACAAAATTGCCACACAGAAGAATCACATGCATGAGATGACACGAAGCATGATCATAGAATGTCATATGTTCTTCAAAGAATAGGTTAAATCACATGTTTTACAGTTTTGGCTTACTTACGAAGATCATCCAGATTTCATTACAGAACATTGAAAAGCAATCCTCCCCTGCACCACGTATCATAAAAGTGAACATACACAGAATGGGGTTAGAGAGAAAAGCTACAGACTACACAAGAAGGGTGTAAAATGCAATGCTGCTATATGTTCAAGAAAGAGAGAAAAGGAACATGAACTTACTTTAAAAACCTAACCATGTTCTCCTCAACCTTGAGAACTTTATCTCTGGGCCTTATTTAGCCATCCCTCATATGCACCTGCATTTGGATATAAGATAATGTGAGTTTCTTAAGAAGTGGAACTCTGGTACTCACCACTCCAAGCACACTAAGATTTTCTCTGTCTTCTTCACTGAAAAGTGTTGAGCACAGATTGCCATTATCTTTATGAGTCACCACCATCACATGCATTTCTTTAGGGGAGCCTAACATATCCGTGGCTGTTCAGAACTTGCCTCTGCCTCTTTCATCTCTGTGACTTTGTGTGAGTTGTTGAAATCTCCATCACATCGTGTTTAAGAAGGGGAAAATGGTAATATGCTTTCACATTCTTTGTAAGGATCACGTATGACATTTCAGCCATGACTTGAGAGGGAGCTGAAAAACATCTTAGCATATAGCGGATGCTCAGAAAGTCAAGTGCACTTGACTATTGCCATTACCCTTGCTGTTTTCATCGTCACCATCATTTTCAGTTGTGAGACGCTGTGCTCAGGGTGACTGAGATTTCCCAGGCTGCCTCCGCCCTCACTTGCAGACTCCTTTGGGTCTTTGGCTTTTCTGAATTCAGCCAAGACTTTTCCTTCCTTCTCCCCTTCCCCCATAAAATAGCTTTTCATTTGATTGTGAAAATAAAAAAAAATTACTCTATTGGGTTTGTTTTATGTAAAATTAAACTACTATTGTAAGTAAGTAGCTTTTCATTTAGTTCATAAGCTGTGGTATATACCACATGGGCCTTATTCATTTATTCACCTGATATTTATTGTGATACAAATGAGGAGGTATTACAGAAATGACTCTTTGATGTATCAGGGGTTATTTGTCATTTTTTCTCTTCTCATTTTCCTTGTACTCAAAGTACCTCAAACCTTCATAGGTGTCCTAACAGCAATAAGAATAAAAACATCCTACACATGCACACATGAACCCGTGCATACAAAAACATTACAAAACACAAAAACTTCTATAATTTTTGAAAGAAAGGAGTCAGGCACTTTTCACAGTGAGATCACCGTAAGCAAAGCTAGGTGACAATGAAGAAAGCTTCTCACTTATATGAATCCATCTGTATATATAAAAAGGAGTATGTGCTTTTCTTAACCAAGTAAGCCCGGGATAAGTCTGCAGAGAACTAAACTCAGTGATGGACTGTTTTTCCACATGGATCTATTGGTCTAGAATTCTAAAAACCCAAATATAATTTTTGAGTTGCAAGAACATTCCTAGCTGTATTTAACAAAAATTCCTTTGATGTGTGCTCCTTTTATGTCTTTGAATAGGATTCAGTGTCTAGTATCACTAATTCACACACAGGCAGGCGCACACAGGCTTTTTGATAAGAGCATCTGTGACAGAGAATTACCTTGCCTACAGAGTAAACAATGCCTTGTTTTCACCACTCACGTGCTTCTCTGCAAAATAACCATAGAGACAATAATTCAGGTAGCATCTTATGAAGTCCTCCATGTTTTGAAAATGAAGAATGCCTTTCTGAAAAATTTTGATACTCAAAGGTTGTTTGTTCACTTTTCTTCTCCTAATTACTCAGTGCAATTCTAATTTGCATGTGTCATAATTTATAACATTGGAAGCAGTTCCAGTGGCTGAAGATTCCTTCTATTCCCACAAATTATGACAGCCAGACAAAAATGCTATCCAAATGGATGAATTTTTTTCAATGAAATACATAGAGTAAATTCTTATTGGTCTCATGAAATAAAATCTCATTTTAAAAATACTCTCTGGCTACCTCTTATACAATCCATAACCCCTATCCCATGGACTGGCCCATTAAGCCCACTGAAGAGGGCCACCACAGTAGGTTAGGAACAGGGAGGAAGGTAATGGGGGTACCATCATAAGAGCTACTCGTGCAATGTATCTAATTCTTGACAATAAATAGGAAAAAATACTGTGCTCATGCTCATTTGCATATATCATGTCATAATGCTTAAGATCTAAGTGATTTTTTCTTCTTGAATTGTTGGTGATTACCACTTCAGCATGCTTGCCTCTGTACGCTAGATGAGTGAGGCTAGATGTCTGAGTTCTGTCAGCGGTGTCTTGATCCCTGCTTGGCTTGCCTATTTTCCCATTTTTTATTTATTTTTAACTGATATGTGGAGATCATACATATGGAAATGGGGAGATAGCTCAGCAGTTAAGAGCACTTGTCACAAATAAGAGGACCTGAAAGGACTTGAGACTTACTTAGATTCACCACATAAATACAATGTATTTATATAACTCCAGGCTTGTGGGAAACAGACTGGAGAGTCACTGAGGTTCAAGAAAAAAAAACCTACGCAAAGGGAAATGCAGAGAAACACCGAGCATACTCAAAACAGTCCAAAGCAAAAACACAGACATCCTTAAGAGCTTAACAGAAATGCAGACTTAAAACTCATACACCATGGCTCAGGGAATTTTGTGGAAGAGAGGGAAGAAATATTGTAAGAGTCATGATGGGGGAATACCCATAGGCATTGCCCCCCCAATACTGTCTACTGCTTTCATAATTCATAGCCCTCCACCCCATGGAGCATTCCAGCAATCTCACTGAGGAGATCCCTCGGTGGATTGGGGGCATGGAGGAGGGAAATGGCGATACCACCTCAAGACTTGTTCATACAGCGCTTCTTCTTATTAACTATAAATAATTAAATTTGAAAGAAAAGAAAAGCAGCATCTCTGTGTTCAGAGCATGGGTGGTTTGTGTGGCGCAGTGTGTTGATAATGGTGGTGGTGGTGGGTGTGTTGTTGGTGTGTGCATGCGTCTGCAGAGGCAGGAGGAGAGCATCAGGTGTCCTTCCTCTAATGTGTATCTGCATAATTCCTACAAATGTACTCTCACTCTGAACACAGAGATGCTGTTTTCCTTACTTTCCCCAATCACCACCGTTTGGTTCTCAGCCTCTATGTGATTTTTATTTTTTTAGATTCCATATAGGAGTAAGATCAGGCAGTGAATCAAAGTGCATAAAACTTATGTAACTAGAATAAAGGTGTGAGATGAAGTGTATGTTATGTCCTGAGGATGACCTAGCAGTTTCTCTACATTTGCACATATTTTGGAGGATTTTTTCTTTCTTCTCATCTGCTATAGGAATGATTATTATATCAATTATCAAGAAGATTAACTTACCAAAAGTAGACCCAAAGAATAACAAATAAATGTCTCCAAGTGGAGTAGTACTATTAATGAATAATGTGCTGGCCACAGAGAAAGAAGTAATCACTGTAGAATCCCAGACATCAGAGAGAGCCTCCTAGCTTGCTGTGTCTCCAAAGAAGAACTAAAGAAATGACAGACAGTAGAGAAGTTGAATACTAGTGAGAGCCTCCTTCCTTAACTTCACCATCTCCCCTTCCTGCTCAGAAGTTTTGAAAGGATTTAAAATATGTCTACTTTTTTTAAGTTTACAAACACCAGTGAAAGCAAGACCACACGGGAAAGCAGAGCAACCCGTGGACACTATCTCTGAGCCCCAGCCCTCATCCCTCACATGGTTCCCAAGCAGCAGCAGCCTCCATATGCCCACCTCCTTGGAGACCAAGTGGGTGATACTTATCTTAGGAGTCTAAAAAGCAAAACTTACAAAAGCAAGGCTTTCCTGAGAAGACAATCCTGACAGCTCAACCTAGAATAAGGCATGCAGGAGATAAGCCCATGGGAATATTCAGAGTCCATAGTCAGCATATTGGTGTCTACTAGATGGGAGAAAATATCTTAGGGAGAAAACTGAAATTATGTTAATAAGAATCAATTTAAACAAAGCGGACCATTTTGTGGAAGGAAAATCTCAAATGATAGAAGTCACAGAAAAAAAGAAAACTCTATTAAGAAATATGTGAATTATCCTAGAATTGTAGAACATGAACTCTTAATTGAAGAGCCTTCTTTAGGTGCAGCTTAATGAACACAGGTCACTGGAGCACAAGAGATAGAAGACTCTTGGGCTCCTAGAGAAGAGAAAAAGCCATAAGTGATGAAATAATCAAAGAGCTTGGGACAGCTCTAAGTAAATAATGAAGAGACTATCCAGTGGTATAACAAATTAAAACTTTTGAGGAATATTACATTTTAGCCATGAATTCTAAGCTCCTTTGAGATAGTGAAGCATACTATTCATAAAATATCCCCAGATCTGTCTTTCCTTTAATTATATTAAAAAATAAAAAATAAGAGTATACTACCTATTCAAAGAAAATGGAATTCATATATCTAGGAGATGTTTGTACCTTCATATTCACTACAATATTATTCACAATAGCAAAAAAAAGAATGACCTATTTCTTCATTGAGAGATGATGGACACACATACACACACACACACACACACACACACACACACACACACACACTGGAATAGTATTCATCATTAGATGAGGAGGAAAATGCTATCATTAAAAGAATACAGATGAGCTGGCAGACATCATGTTAAGTAAAATAAGCTAAACATAAAAGACAAATATTGTATGATTCCAATTATATGTGAAATATCAAACATAAAGGAAATAAACAGGGAAACCAGGGACTAGAGGACTGAAAAAAATTAAATACTAGTTGAACTGCACAAGGTTTCAGTTTTAAAATAACATTTTGTTGAAGGTACAGCATGGGTAGAGATGGCTCTATTAATGGGTGATAATCATGATGCAATATACATATATATCAAATCATCACGCTCTATACCTTTTATGTGACAGCTATCAACTGAATTTGTAAAATTGTACTGAATACCTTAGGTTTGAATAGCACTTAGTTCATCATACCTAATAATTGTCTGCAATTATGTATACATGATAATATTTTAGAATTATGAGGAAAATGTATAGGTTAAATAGAATTAAATCCTGAACTTTTCTGTTCAAGATTTAGTAAGTTCAGCCTTCACATAAAGTGGCCTTTGCAGATTTTTGTTACAGACATAAAGATATGTGTTAAGGAAATCAGTGAGCCATTTCAAATTTAACAGAACAAAATATATAAGAATTTGAATTAATAGTTTTCTTCTGATGAATAAAATAGATAATTAGACTTCTATACTGAATTTATCACTAATCCAACAAAAAAGGAAAGGAGAATAAAGACAAATTTTAAAAAAGGTTAATTATCAACATCATCAACTTAAAGTCTTACAACATGCAAACTTCAGCTTCCCTTAGAATTCATAAAACTCAAAATTATGTGATCAAGTGAAGTGCTGCACTTTCTTGTTTAAACTTGGCCAAATAAAAGACTTTTTGTCAAATTCAAAAACGACAACCTTTACCACTCACTACTTTGATGCATTTCACAAGACAGGTGTTTTTACAAAGGATCATCCTCATTTGTCATTTCATTTCTGAAGAGGAAAGCGAGTGGTCTGTATGTTCCATTAAAGTACAATCATATTTGGTTCACAATGAGAAATGGCATTTCCATGGAGGAATGTGGTCATCATCCACACCAGTAAATGCTGAACTTGCTCTCATCTCTTTTCCCCATATTTTGCACAATTCTTCTACCTGTATAGGGTATGTTTTCTTCCTTGCTCCCTGGACGCTAGTTCTCATGTTCTATGAGGTGGGCTTTTCCACAGCTGAGCACTTGCTTGGCCGGTTTAAGTCCTGTCTCCACTACCTTGAACACAACCAACCTCTAGTGTTACAATCACATCTTTTATGGAACTTTCTCTGCATACTCATACCCAGTTTATTTTCACTTCTTCAAAGTCATTTAGACGTTTTCATTTTTCTGAGCCTTTTCCAAAAGCTAAATGTGTGAGTTCTGTACCATGCTAGAGGTTTAGGTCTGAAAGCTTTATGAATGTAAGAAATAGTACAAACTAAATATGAAGTATTTAAGAGACCAGGGGTAGACCAAGGTAGACCATGGGTAGGAGGAACAATGAGACGAGGGTCTAAGCCATCATTATTATTTAAAATGGGCAGGGACTAGAATAATAAGTGATACCCTTTCTGTTGGTTTCAGCAAGGACTTTTATATTGGCTACATTTTCTTATCATGACTCACATTTATTAATACTATGAAGTAGGTGACCTGTTTGTTCATTTGGAATCATGTGACTTGAACTAGCAGGGAAAGTTTTTGACCTTGTAAGAAGGAAAACTTTATAATATGAGTTTATTTTGTCCTCTAGCAGGGAAAAAAACACATTACCACAGCAGACCTCTTGAGTCTCATTTTCAAACTAATGCATTCCAAAATGCATTCAATTTCTAACAAAGAGCAAAGGATAAACAATTAAACATTACATGTAACAGAACTCTTACCCACCTGCCAACAATTAAAGCCAGTAATTAAAAATTGTTGGAGACTACACACAAGCATATCCACAGAAACAGTCATGCCACGGTCAAAGGGGGGGAAATCTTTCCTAATAAGTTACTTTCCAATTTCCCAGTTTGCTTTTCTTGATACTAAACAGACACAAGACTCTGTCAACTGTGTTTCACTTTCTTAAAAAGAAGGAAATCCCATTCTGGATCCCATGGGAGGACTATTATATACAGATGAATGTATTTTGTTATTTAGCTTAATAAATGTAGTGTTCAGAACAGATGTTACAGCTTGAGATTGTCCAGAGAAAGGAACAGCTCAGGTGGCATTAATGCAGGCTTCCTGCCTGCTGGGCTTTCTTCTTTGTCTCTGGAAGAGCTACTTTCACAGGTGAGAAGGTACTACAGTATTTATAACCACTCAAGTTCTGGCCACTGAGCTGAAGTCGACAAGAAGGGTGCTAATTAGAACCAGGAATGGTGTTGGTGATGGTAGTTTTATGACATGGGCATCTGGCCAGTAAACTGGACTCAAAGCAACAATACATTTACAGAAGCACCACAGATCCAGTCCTGTACCAAGTAAAGGGCAAATGTAAAGACCAGTTATAAAAGATGGATTTTCTCTAGCAGTGATGTAATTGGGTGTGTCTTATATGAACTTTCTAAAGCACTAGCTACTTATATCGCCATGCTCCTAAAGAATTTCATTAAAATGCAACCCTGAATAATAATATATTTGAGTTAATTTACTCCTCAGTCAAAAGGAATTTTTATCAAAAGGAATTTTTGTCATCTGAGATTAACTACTTATAAATTACATTTCAACACAAACAAGGACAAGGTATTTTTCTACATGCTTGCAAGCAGGACAACAGTGAAATCTAGTCACATAATAATTATTTTGAGTTTTTTTTAACTCAATATGTACATTTACTAGAGGTACCAACACGTGACTCGTACATGCAAAGTTTTTACTTAATAAAATCAAAAAGATGTAAACAAAAAAATGCATATTTATCCTCAATTCCCATGAGCATCCAGCAATCCCACTGAGGAGGGTCCAGAGTAGAGGTGATCACGGAGGAGAGAAATGGAGGTACCAACACATGATTGTGCATACAAGTCTTAACAATAAGAATAAATGCAGATCAAGGGGAGGAGGAAAGTTGCCTACCAGCCCACAGGGCTTACTGAGGCCTTCATGACCCCCCACGCAGGGAATACCATGAACCCACTGAGAATGGCCTCCAAACCCGGAGCTGGGGCAAGGGGATAAAAGAGAATAACCTGTAAATATTTACATTTAATTTTTATCACAGTTACCCAGTCAGTGAAGCTTCCCCTCTGGAGAAGGTTTTAAAGATAACAATCCCAAAAGGTGGGGCATTTAATTTCCAACCATTCAATTCCACTAACCACTAGCATGAATTTTTTTGTAATTTATTATGCTGTTTAATTTTTTAGTAAAAACACTTCTCCAGCATCAGCCCCCATAGACTTGATGTGAGAGGGCATAAATCTCCAATAGAGGCCATTTCACCCACTGCTCTGTTTGGCTGCTAGCCTCTTGTCTCTCTCTTCAGCAATGGTGAGGCGAATTCCTTTTCCTTGGGGAAGAGAAATCCATGCTTTGTTGCCTTTGCCAATAACGAAGATGTTGGAAAGTCGGGTAGCAAAGCTGTTGCCCTTGGCATCTTTCACATGAACCACATCAAAAGAGCCAGGATGTCTTTCTCTGTTGGTGATCACACCCATTCTCCCCAAGTTAGCACCTCCAGTCACCATACACAGGTTACCCGTGTCAAACTTGATGAAGTCAGTTATCTTGCCAGTTTCCAAATCAATCTGAATGGTGTCATTCACCTTAATGAGGGGATCAGGGTAGCGAATGGTACGAGCATCATGGGTCACCAGATGAGGGATTCCTTTTGTGCCCACAAAGATTTTTCTCACTTTGCACAACTTATACTTGGCCTCCTCAGGAGTAATATGATGAACAGCAAAGCGACCCTTTGTGTCATAGATCAGACGGAAATTCTCTCCAGTCTTGTCAATGCTTATGACATCCATAAACCCGGCTGGGTAGGTTTTATCAGTCCTGACTTTGCCATCAAGCTTAATGAAGCGCTGCATGCAAATCTTCTTCACCTCATCTCCAGTTAGGGCATACTTCAGTCTGTTCCTTAAGAAAAGGATGAGTGGCAGACATTCCCTCAACTTGTGGGGACCAGTGGATGGACGTGGAGCAAACACCCCGGTCAATTTATCCAGCATCCAATGTTTTGGAGCTGCTACTCGCTTCAGGTGCTTCTTGGGACCACGAGCCATGGCTTCGGCGACCAGAGATGACGCGCCCGGAGACGAGCCCAGAACACGTGCGCTGGCACCCGGAAGTCACCACTGCTTACAAGCCGCCAATCAGCGGCGACGCTGCACGTAGACGAGCTACGTCCAGACGTCGCGGCAAGATAGCGGCTCCCTGGTGTGCTCCCCTCAGCTAGGTTCTCCTCGGGTCTCGCTGGGGTGGGGCGGCCATGTTCCCCCTCGGAGCCTGTGGCCGCCGCGTCGCGGCTTCGGCCGCCAGCACCACCTGCCCGCTGCCCGGTTCGGCGGAGGCCGCGCGGCGCCTCGGACTCCGCACTTCGACGTGGTGGTCATCGGCGACGGCCATGCGGGGACTGAGGCGCCGCGGCCGCCTCCCGCTGCGCCCGCTGCGGCTCGCGGACCCTGCTCCTCACACACCGCGTGGACACGATCGCGCGGCGCGCAGCAGCCCACCTGCCCGTTCCCAGGCCCGAGGCGGGCGCTCCTGGCTGGGACCCGCGCCCGGCACAGTCCCCCGGGCGCCCCAACCCCGGGAGGGCGCAAGGGGAACCTCCCCAGTGCGCCACCACTTCTTAGCTGGTCTTGAGTTTTTATCAATAATAAAATCCATTACATAGTCATAAATTTTGCAATTCTTTTAACTAAATAAAATAAGTCTACAAGTTCTGAAAATTTACACTTACAGTATCTTTGATGGTTTGGGATCTATGATTGCTTTGATAAAAGGAAAGACGTGGTTGTACACCAGCACGAGAATGTAAGACCCTATTTCTGAACACATCACATTCTTCAGTCGTGGGACATGAGGAAATGAAGCAGGAATTCTCCCTGCTGGATAGCTGCCATCATGCTGGAAAGTTCTATCAAGGTCTTTGGAGGAGAAAAGTCCTGCAGCTGAGCCATCTCTCCAGCCCACTCATTGGTGTTTTTAGTGAACAGTGAAAAAAAGAATACTACATGAACAAATTGAACACTGCAAAGGGCAAGAAACTTTGACTTTGAATTGTCCTTAAATATTTGTTAAAGAAGAGATTTAGGGGTATCACCTGTTGGACTCTGCTGATCCATAACATACATGCACACACACACACACACACACACAATCCACAAATGCAATCACACAAGTCCACCCATAGTCTTCAACAGATCTGTGGCAGTTCTGTGGGAAATGTTAATAACCATGTAATCTTTAACACTGTAGTCTGCACTTCTCTCTTTTTTTTAAAAAATATTAAATTTATTTATCTATATGTCTATCTGTCTATCTATCTATCTATTTATTTATTTATTTATTTATTTATTTATTTATTTATTTATTTATTTATTTATTTATTTATTTATTTATAAGGAAGAGAGAATGGTGTGTCAGGGCCCCCAACTGATGCTTTGTGGATCTGACTTTATGTGAGCACTGGGGAATTGAACTCAGGTCTTCAGACTTTACAGGCCAACACCTTAACCACTAAGCAATCTCTCTGGCCCTGGTCTGCACCACACACACACACACACACACACACACACACACACACACACACACACACTTGTTCCGGGTCAGAGGTACAACCAGGTCACTGAGGCAGTTGAAGAAAGGGCATACATTCAGATGAGGCAGCATCTCTAGACATTCCTTGTCAATATTGGTCATCTGTGCTATTCAAGGCAAAGGTAAACCAAGGCAGAGGAAACCTAGTCAAATTGCTTTAAGCAGGCAGATTACATGGTTGTAAGATTAATTTAAAGGGTAATTTTCAAGTCAGGAATTTATCAGAAAAAGCACCTCATGGCAATGTTTTCAGGAGAGTTATTTGTAAAATCTATAAGAAACTTGCCCAAAATTCTTAGCCATATTTCATATTTATAGTTCATTCCTAGAGGTGGTTCTTATAGTTCATTCTCACAAATATGATAGGTTATTTGATTCTTAGATTTTAAACTTTGAAATTTAGCAAATGACCTAACCAAGATACATCTATAGAACAGATTCTAAACAGAAATTGTATCTCAAAAATCTAATTTTGAGGGGCGGAGCAAGATGGAGGACGAGTAACAGCGTCGCCAGGACTCTCTTCGGAAAGGTTTGATCTCTTCAGCTGGGATCCAAACTTTGGTCACCAGCTGGACCTGATTTCGGGCCCCCCTCCCTCCCCAATCCCTGGGCCAGAGCAGAAGGGGTTCTCCAGCAGCTCTCTGCTCCCCAGCAGAGCAGAGGACCATGCCCTCCCCCCCTCACTAGCTCCCGCCATTATCCCCTCGCCGTGGTTTCCGTGGGAGCATCTGATCCTCAATCGTGCTTGTCTCCACGACCCCCCTCCCCCCGCATGCACAGGCAGATGCCAGCCTTGGGCAGGCTAAGCTAGCTAGGTCCCGGGGCCAATCTTGAGGCAGATACCTGGGAAGCTTGAGCGGGAAAGAGTCCTCTCTTCGCGGAGGTTTCCTTGCCTGGCTGGGACCCAGCCCAGGTTGGCGGCTGGGA
>PVHP010012626.1:0-21355 GCA_004024765.1 Zapus hudsonius
CCACCTTTGTGTAACACTTGCTCCAGCGTCATAAAAATTCACCCTACTCTATCAAATCAGATTTCATGTAAAGATTCAGACATCGAGTTTTTCCTGAAAAAGCTGACCTACGGGTAGCACATGGCTGCCCGTGGTCTCAGTCAGAGCCAAGCAGTGTCTGTCATCCTGGGAGAGAGACAGGAGCTTTGCACTCTGATCATTTGCCCCCTTCCCTGTTTCCTCATCTCCATCAGCCTCATTCACTGCCCGGCCTTGACCCCCAGACCACAACTCAACCTATTACTGCACCCACATAACCCCAGAGATCTGACCCTCTCCCGTGCCATGGCTCTGTTCCAAGACCTTCATCTCCATCCTTTCTTCCACCACTAATAACAGCCGACTTGCAAAGAAATTACTTCAGACCTGAGCGCAACCACCACTCCAACCCCATGGCTGCTGAAATCACTTAAAGCAAGGCAGACAGGCTGTATGCAGAGAGGTCTTCCCTCCGGCTCAGTAAATCCTCAAATCACTAATGAAGTTGAACTTGCTCTAGACAGTGCATTTCAGATTTAAGAAACTCTTGAATTAGTCTTTGAAAGTGCTCTACTCAGCTTAGACTCAAATAGAGAGAGACAGGCTACGAAGACACGCTTCATTCATTTAACTAGGGAGAAATGTAGGGAAAACTAGCCAATCAGAACACTGCTCACCTTCTTAGCAATTGCACAGCCCGAGAAAGCCATGGAGAGAGAGACACACACACACTCCCCCCTCAACTAGTATCTTTCATATGTGTATATTTCATATATGTGTGTATATCAAAGTTATGGAGTTACAAATAAAAGTTGCTCAAATAAACAAGATTTTTTTTTCAAAAGCATATGAAAATTTTAGGTTTTATTTGATTCATACTAAGTTTCTTCGAAGTGGCAATGGCTACTTAACACCCAGCCCATCTTCTGTCTGTTCTTGGTATGGGAATATGGACTTTTATGTGGAGGGGCTTTTAAAACTACATTTCCCAGCCTCCTTTGCTTGTCACTCAGCTATGCCCTGACTCCTGAACACCCTGTGAATCTAAGAGAACAGCCTTAAATTCTGGTCTGTCAGCAGTCACCTACCTCTGGTTTTCACACTAGAGAGGAAAAATAAATCTTACCTAAACTGCTTAAATAGGCGTTTTTCTGTCACATACTATGGTAAACTATGATCTGTTCAAAGCTACTTTGAGTAACTGAAGAAACAAAAACAAGACAAAACAAACAAACAAACAAAAACCTTTTATCCATTCATTAGCCCACTAAAAATCACTGGGAGGTACTAATAAAGTTTTATTATTTACAGCTGCAGACAATATCATTTCATTCCTAGTATCTCAAGATTTCTCACGTGCACTGTTACCTTTTTTTCCCCCTCTTTTTTGGTCCAAATGTAATCCAACATGAAAAAAATCTCTGCTGTGCATGTAAAAATAGTAGCAGGAAGTCCTGAGCCATCTGAAAAATTTTATTTCCCTTTCAGCTGAAAACAAGATGTTCCTGTCAGGGGTGGGAGGCCCTCAGTTTTCCACTGTGTCTGGATGACTCAGCCTGAATGCATTCTCATAGACATTCTAGATTATTTTACAATCTCTTTGCCTTAAAGACATTCAGGTAGCTGCACAAGCCTCCAACGGGTTGACAACAACATCACTGTCTCAGGACCATATCAGGGATGTGGGGCTGAGCAGTAGCTGTGTCCACAGATTATCCGAATCATTCCTTCAATTCCCCACTTGTTCTCAACTGAGTGTAGGCCTGACCTCCGGGCATGGTTGCGTATGACTCACGGTCAAACGGGGAGTTTGGGAGCTAATATGACCATGTGTGCTAGATTTGTTTTCTCTCTGGAAGATTATTCAAATACCATCTAGTTGAAGTCAAGTTGTCCCAAAGCCCACTGAGTCTCGGTCCTGTCAGCCCCCTAAAGACTTCTTACGGCCCTGTCACCGCCTCCGTGACTCTGTGATAACTGCATGCTTTCTACCCAATTCTTTTCTCCTGCCTCGAGTCCCCTAGAGTCCCCTGGAGACCCCAGCCTCCTTCTAACAGCCAGGCGTGTCTTATCTCTTCCATTGCTTGGAGAACAGGCTGAAAAACATTCCCCGAGTGTACGCCTCTCATGGTTTCTTCCTGACACCTCCAGATAATTTGTTAGCATATTGCCTTTCTCTATCCAGTATGGTCCCCACCAGGTCTTTGGAGACTTTATGACCTCACCCAGGAATTTATAATTAGAAACATGTTAAGTAAATTTTAAAAGTTGCTGGCGAAGCCCTACATAAAAGAGGCAACTTCTTAACAATGCAGAAATTCTTAGGATGCTACTGAGGACCACCCAGGCCAGAGCCACAAGGCAGGGTGCCTCCGAAGACACATGCCTGTCGTGCCCCCTGAGTAGGAGACCCAAGGGAAGGTGTGTGTCTCTCAGAAAGGGTCTGAATTTCCACCACTGTGGACACAGAATGGAGATTTTGATGACTTTCTTTTTTTTTTTCTTTTAGTTTCTTTTCTTTCCTTTTTTTCTTTTTTCAGTGCTAGAGCTGAAACATAGGACTTCAAGCATATTAAACAAGTGCTTTACCACTGAACCACACCTCAACCCTCTTTCTTTCTTTCTTTCTTTTTCTTCGATGTGAATAAGTCTCACTTTAATTGAAAAGCCATTATTTACAGCACATTCAGCAATGAACAAGCAGGAGGACTTCTGGCTTCTGGACATACAGATACAGAAATGTCCTTTGCAATCGAGAGCAAGCCACAGGAAAAACAGCCACCTCACCTTCCTAGACATCTGTCATGGTTTGATCCAGGTGTCCCCCACAAACAAATGAATGTGTTCTGGGTAATCTATCCTCAGCTGATAGCAGTTTGGATTTTACAACCTCGCTGGAGCTGTGTTGTTGGGGGCGGGCTTATGGGGTTCTAAGCCAGCTTCCCCTTGCCAGTGTTTGGCACACCTTCCTGCCGCTGTTTGCAGTGCTGTGGCAGAGGTGATGTCCAGCCCTCTGCTCATGCCATCGTTTTCCCTGCCAGGATGGAGTCTCCCCTTGAGTCCATAAGCCAAATAAACCCATTCTTCCTCCACAAGCTGCTTTGTTTGGGTTCTTTCTGTGCAGCAACTAGACAGCTGACCGCAACATCTTCAACAATGGCTAGCCATTCTTAGAAATTTAAAAGGTAGAAGTACCTTGCAGAATGAAGGATAAAAACCTTTTCCCATATTTTTAATAATATTTTATTTATTCATTTTCAAGCAGAGAGAGAGAGAGAGGGAGAGAGAGAGAATGCACCAGGGCCACCACTGTGTGGGTCTGGCTTACGTGGGACCTGGGGAATTGAACCCAGGGCCTTAGGCACTGGAGGCAAGTGCCTTAACTGCTGAGCCATCTCTCCAGCCCCTTTTCCCATATTTTTAGGCAAACAAGTATGGGCAAGCAAACCAGTTTTCCTCCAACAGACACCCAGCTTATTGTCTCCTTATCCAGTCATCTCCACTTAGCAAATAAAGAAAATCTTTAACAAACAAATTCAAAATACCTCTGAATTTAGGGACAGAAGGAAATTCTTATAACATACATAAGGCTCCTATTTATCTAGAGCAATTAATATTCTTGTTTTCATAAGGGATTATTCTCTATACTGGAATGGTTTAAGAAAAGTGTTATGGAGCCTGGCATGGTGGCGCACGCCTTTAATCCCAGCACTCGGGAGTCAGAGGTAGGAGGATCACCATGAGTTCAAGGCCACCCTGAGACTCCATAGTGAATTCCAGGTCAGCCTGGGCTAGAGTGAGACCCTGCCTCAAAAAACCACCAAAAAAAAGTGTTACCTAATTTTGATTTTAATTTTATACTTTCAAAAGAGACAGAAGGAAGAGAGAGAAAGTGTGACTCTGGGAACTTAAGAGCCATCAAGATTTGGGGGAAAGACTAAGGGAGTCTGTTACAGCCACAGCCCTCAGGAGAGAATTCCATAGTGATGCTACCCCGAGTGCACCAGCGGAAGCCTATGACAAACCGCAACAACAAAGAGATCCAGCTCAAAATGTGGTTTGGCAACAAGCAGGCTCAAAGAGCTCATCTTGGAGGTGAAATTACAGAACTATTGCTCAGGTGGCTGGAGTGGCTCCTCTGCTCTCAGCTCCACCTTGCCTGGGCTCAGGTAGATGCCTAAGGTGGTGGGCGCCCTGGTGGTGCCCCTCACTGCGGCACCATCATCATGGGGGAGGGGCAGCGCTGATAACGTAAACCAGGACATCAGAGGAATTCCTGCCAATCACAGCTAATCAAGTAACCCTTGAATGTCAAGCTAATGCTAATAAAGAGACAGATATGAAGGACCGAGCGGGAGGAGTCACTGACAGGATGTCATCTCTGGAGGGAAAGTCAGGAGGCAGCTGCCGTCTATGTATTCCTGATGGAGTTGGGATAGACAAGCACAGTGATGGCCACCAACGTGTTCAGAACAAAATCAAAGATCTGGTAACAGAAGAAGGGGACGATCCAGGCAGCGCGTTGCTTGGATGCTCCGTAAGTCACCCAGATCAGGACCATGAGGAGGGAAACTGCAACAGCAATGCACATGTGGGCATCATCCATGAACTCAGAGTCCCCTCTGAGCTCAGAACTTGGTAAGAAAGGGACGCTGGTCCGGATCAGCGAGTGTGCTCAGTAAAATCAGCAGGAACACAGCATTGATGATCAGGATGGTGCCCGCGGACATGGCAGCACAGACAGCAGCTGTTGGAGTAGAAATGCTCAGGGTGCGATCGTCTTCATCGCTCTGGCCTCAGAGCCTACACCCAAGTTTGGGAGAACGTGGTGGGCGATGCCCCGGGTAGGACCCTGAGCTAACCCCCTTTTCTTTTTCATTCTGATATAAGGTCTCAAATTTGAATTCACTCTATAGCCCAGACGGGCTTTGAATTCACAGTCCTCCTGCCTCAGACTGTGGAGTAGCTGAAATTACAGTGTTGCCCTCCAAGCCTGAATGAATTTTTCTTCAACTAGGAAACTTTTAGCTGGGCACAATGGCACCGAAAATCCAGGGCTTAGGAAACTGAGGCAGGAGGATTGCCATGAGTTTGAGGCTAGTCTGGACTACATAATGAGACCTTAAAGGTCTAAGATAGACAGATAGATGATGATGATGATGATAGATAGATAGATAGATAGATAGATAGATAGATAGATGGATAGATAGATGGATAGATGATATAGACAGATAGATGATAGATAGATATAGATAAATAGATATAGATAGATAGATAGATAGATAGATAGATAGATAGATAGATAGATAGATGATTGATAGGTAATGGTGATGATAATAGACAGACGGACAGATCAATCTATGAAGAGCCTTTCCCAGCATGCTGCCTGAGGCTCGGTGCTGTGGTTAGGATTCTGACCTCTGACCTCTCCTATGAACACTCTGGTGTCTACTGTCTAACACATCACCCACTGGATGCACGTGGCTGTGAGACGGAAAGTAACAAAAAGCAGAAAACCTTACTTACTTACTTCACTTGCATCGCCTCTCCTCCAACACTCAATGGCTACATGTGGACTCACACAGGATGATTATACTGTTCTAGAAGATTCTCTTTAGACAGTGCTAGAGCAGACATTTCTTTTTTTTTTCTTTTTTTAAAATATTTTATTTATTTGAGAGAGAGAGAGAGAGAGAGAGAGAGAGAGAGAGAGAGAGAGAGAGAATGGGCACACCAGGGCCTCCAGCCACTGCAAATAAACTCCAGATAGATGCACCCTCTTGTGCATCTGGCTTTACATGGGCACTGGGGAATCGAACTCAGGTCCTTCTGCATTGCAGGCAAATGCCTTAACCGCTAAGCCATCTCTTCAGTCCTAGAGCGGACATTTCTGCATTCCTCCTGCTAGGCCATTGCGAATGCATTTTCTCAAACTGTTTCAGTCGGCTTCTCATTGTTGGCACAAAGAACCCGCCCAAAAGCATGACTGGGTTTTATGATGGCAGGAAAGTTGTTTATTTTGGCTTACAGAGTCCAGGGGAAGCTCCATGATGGCAGAAAAAACAGTTATATGAGCAGAGGCTCGACATCACCTCTTGGCCAACATCAGCTGGGCAGCAGCGGCAGAAGAGTGTGCCAAACACTGGCAAGGGGAAGCTGGCTTATAAACCCATAAGCCTGCCCCCAACAACACAGATCCATCGAGGTTTTCATTCCCAGACTGCCACAGCTGGGGACCAAGCATTCAGAGCATACAAGTTTATGGGGGACACAAACCGTCCAATCATCCAGCTACCCTGCATGCCCCCTGAGCAAGTCTTTGTGAGGGGCTCCCTGACACCCCAAACCTTTTGCCTTGATGGGAAAGTTAGTGATGCCCGCCTTTTGTTCCCCTTGATTCTCTCCCAACTATCAAATCCAACAATTTCAGAAAGAAGTGATAGGGAAAATAAACAAATGAACGTGTTGGTTGCCCTGCTGGGCCCCTGGCTGGGAAGGTTGAGAGCGCACCCTATCTGCACCCCACCGCTGCGCCCCACCTTGGCACCTGAGCCACGCTTTGGCCGCCCGCCCTCGGCTCCCCAGCAGAGGGCAATTGCGCTCTGGATCCTCGGTGGAGAATGCTGACACCGTCATTCGGGGGATTTTTATTTCCTTCTGCCAGTGAGACTTTCTGTGCGAGCTACAATCCGGGGTGCAGCTATTTCAGGTCGCCCGAAGGCTGTGCCCCTTAGGGACCCGCGCGCGCGAGCTCCGGGCGCAGCGCGCACGCACCGCTCCATTTTGCAGAACTCTTACTTAAGAAGGGGGTTCGGAGCGCTGCGCTGTGGGCACGGCTCGGGCAGCACTGCAAAACCCAGAGCTCGGGGGCCCGCAAAGGTGCCCATGTGGGGGGGGGAGACCCCAGAGCTCTCCACCGGGGCGCTGAGCAGTCTGGCAACTCACACCTCTTGCCAGGCCACAAAATGGTGGTGGCTGTCAGAAGGGTGGCACCGGTGATCTGAGAGGGACACTTAGCAATTGCCTGGTCTCTCTCCCATCTCCACACCCCAGTCAATCTCCTTGTCTTGCATCCTCTTCCCTGGCCCATGGGCTGGTCCATGCAGCCTCTTCCACCTGCTAAGGACAGGGGCGGAGGTCCCATGACGCTCACTCTGTCTCTCCTGCTAACTTAGAACTAGGCATAGCTTGTGATTTGCTTCTGTGTATCCAACATGTATCCATGGCTTGGGGAGATGGCTCCGTAATAAAAGGCACTTACTTACAAAGCCTGCTGGCCAGAGTTCAATTTCCCAGCTACCAGAAAAAGCTGGTCAGATCCTAGTGTGAACCTACACACATGTAAATTTTTCTTAAAAAAGGTTGACAAAATGCTAGTAGACCTGGAGAGATGGCTCAGCTCTTAAAGGTGCTTGTTTGCCAAGCCTGACAGCTAGGATTTGGGTCCCCAGAACCCACACTAAGCCAGATGCACAAAGTGGTGCATGCGTCTGGAGAGCAGTTCCAGTGGCAGGAAGCTGTGGTGGGCCCATACTTCCTGTCTTCTATAAGTAAATATATGGATGAAGGAATGGCTTTTAAAAAATATTTAGGGCTGGGGAGATGGCTCGGCAGTTGGGGCATTTGCCTCCAGTGCCTGGGACCCTGGGTTCGATTCCCCAGGACCCACGTGGGCCAGAGGTGGCCCTGGTGCATTCTCTCTCTCTCTCTCTCTCTCTCTCTCTCTCTCTCTCTCTCTCTCTCTCTCTCTCTCTCTGCTTGAAAATGAATAGAGTATTTTAAAAATATCAAAAAAAAAAAGATACCAGAAAAAAAGCCCAGTGTGGTGGTGTATGTCTCTAATGCCAGCACTAGAGAGGCAGGGTAGGAGGATATAGCAGTGAGTTCGAGTCCACCCTGAGACTACATAGTGAATTCTGGTCAGCCTGGGCTAGAACAAGACCCTATCTTGAAAAACCAAATATATATATATATTTGCAAGCAGGGAAAAAATAGAAGAGAGACACAGAGAGAGAATAGGTGCACCAGGGCCTCCAGCTACTGCAAACTAACTCCAGATGCATGTGCCACCCTGTGCATCTGGCTTTACATGGGCACTGGGGAATTGAACCAGGATCGTTAGGCTTTGCAGGCAAGCACCTTAACTGCTGAGCCATCTCTCCGGCCCTTTTTTTCACATTTATTTTTATTTTTATTTTATTGTCCACAATGAGTTACATTATTTAGTGGGCAAACAATGAGTTGTTATCCCCAATTCTCCGATGCTCCCCCTCTCCCTTCCCCAACCAGCTGGATATCCTCCTCCGTGGGTCGTCTGGATCAGTCCTTGTAACAGGGGACCATGGATAGCCTAGTATTCGGCCAGGTTCTCATGGCCCTCGTATGTTGTTACTGAGGGGTGCCATGCCTCTGGATAGTCTCGTCCACCATGGCTCTCGCAATCTTTCTGCCCCCTCTTCCACAAAGTTCCCTGAGTCATGGTGGATGAGTATTAAGGCTGCTTTAATGTTGAGAACTTAGGGGTCTTTGTGTCAAAAATCATTGGTTTCTGTCTCACTGGCTTATCCTGTGTTGATTGAATGGCTGTGGCTGTGGGTCCCTTGTTTATCCCATCATTCTCTGTGGGGTTCCATATGGATCCTTCATGGTATGACTGTGGTGACTCCTCTCTTGTCAGAATCTCTTGCCCTTAAAAAATATCTTCTATTTATTTATTTGCAGACAGACAGACAGAGACAGAGAAAGAATCGGCATGCCAGGGCCTCCTGCCACTGCAAACAAATTCCAGATGCATGTGCCACTTTGTGCATCTGGCTTTACCTGGTTACTGGAGACTCAAAGTCCAGTCATTAGGTTTTGCAGGCAAGCCCTTAACTGCTGGGCCATCTCTACAGCCCTTTTTTGTTTGTTTTTGGTTTTGTTTTCAAGGCAGGGTCTCACTATAGCCCAGGCTGACCTGGAACTCATTTTGTAGTCCAGGCTGGCCTCAAACTCACATTTGATCTGCCACCTTTGTGCTGGGATTAAAGGTGTGGGACACCATACCCAGTGGGTTTTGTTTATTTATGCTTTTTGTTGTTGTTTTTTTTGTTTTTGTTTTTCGAGGTAGGGTCTCACTCTAGCCCAGGCTGACCTGGAATTCACTATGTAGTCTCAGGGTGAACTTGAACTCATGGCAATCCTCCTACCTCTGCCTCCCGAGTGCTGGGATTAAAGACGTGCGCCACCATGCCCGGCTGTTTTTGTTTTTGTTTTGTTTTGTTTTTTTTCTGGTATCCAGGTTATGAGTTTGGGTTATTTATGTGTGAGTTGGTGTGCTTAACATTTTATCAGAGCTCCTTTCCAAATACATATTAACTGCTCTGTCTGATACTCCCAGAAAACTTATGAAAGGGACTTCCACATGGAGAATTGCCCCAGCCTAGATCATTACATTCCTGGGGGGAAATCCAGATAGCCGCTGCTCTGTTGGAACTTGATGAGAGGTAGGGCAGCCTGTCTGACTGTTGGCCAACACGCCTAGCACACCTCTGTGGTGCCCTTGTGAGGCACCAAGATCTGAGGAAAAACACCCAAACACCCTACCCCATCCCAGGGTGCCTGGGGCAGCACAGGTTCATGCCTCAGAATTAGTGACACCTCCCCAGCCATTTCGACGTGGGATGGTAAGTTACAAGGCCACCCTACCTGGTATCTGCCTAGGGAACTCAAACAGGGATGAGATGGAAAGGAGATTAGATGATAGATAGATAGATAGATAGATAGATAGATAGATAGATAGATGGATGGATGGATGGATGGATGGATGGATGGATGGATGGATGGATGGATGGATGGATGGATGGATAGATAGATAGATAGATAGATAGATAGATAGATAGATAGATAGATAGATAGATAGATAGATAGATGATAGATAGATAGACAGATACATACATACATACATGTGGACAAGTGGGTATAAAGAGATGCATAGGTGAATATAGATGGATACATAGATCAATACACATATGGATATCTAGTTAGATACCTGGAATGGATCGATGAGAGAATATATACATAGATAAATATATAAACCAAGCCGGTGGCACAAGCCTGTAATCCTAAATATTCAGGAATCTGAAATAGAAAACTCACAATATTAGGGTCTTTAGGGCAATGTAGTGAGACCCCCCACCCCAAAATAAACAGTAAGAGACATGAAGGCTGGAGGTGCAGCTCTGCGGTGAGGTGATGACGCATGTCCTAGGTTCAATTATATGTGTGTACACATATATACATGTATGTCATATACATGGGATAGACAAGATAGCTAGAGATGAGGAAAGGCAGCTGGGCATAAATCCTGACCCCTTCTAATGAAGTCAGATCCTTAAGAAGCCGTCAGTAGGGCTGGGGATTTAGTGCTCCCTTGTGAAAGCCAGGCGTGGTGGCTCACACCTCTAATCCCAACATTTAGGAGGCTTAGGTTACGACTGCCAAAAGTTCAAGGCCAGTTTGGGCTACAAACTGTAACCCTGTTGAGAGAGAAGCTGAGAAAGAGAGCTTGTCAAGCCCCGGGTTTGATCCCTGGCTCCGTAAGAAAACAAAGTCTCTTGTCTTAAAACCCAGCCTGGCCATCACATTATATCATGAACCTAGAGAGTCGAAGTCTGTGCCTCAAGTCTATAAAATATCTATAAAACAAGGACATTCTAGGAGAACCTCCCAGACTTACTATAAGGAAGTTTCAGGTGTGTTTTGGCCAAGAATCTTCCAATGGCAATTGACAGAAACTTGGTGTTGCAGTCAGCCACACATCACTGGGATGAATCTTCAAACCAGGCACAATTTGGGGGAAGAAAGTATTTACTGAAACTACAGATTGAGGGGAAGTTCTGTGAAAGAGTACAGTGAAAGAGGCTGGCCCTCTTTCACAGGTCTGAGCAGAGAGAAAAACCCATCACTTACACCACACACACAGAACAAGGAACAGATAGGGGGGCCAAGGAGAGAATCTCTTCCCCTTTATATAGCTGTAGGGTGGGGTCTTACAACCCTTCCCCAGACTTGATGGCTTCCTGAGTCTCTGGACTTTCCTTCCTGCACTGCCCACACAGGAAAGGATGTTTACTTCCAGCTCCTTTGAGCTTTCTTACATCTTGCCCCCTACTGAGAGGCTGCCTTCCTGTAAGCATCCTCAGAGACCTACCCAAGATAATTAAAAAGATCAAGTTGACAACAAAACCTAACCATCACACTTGGCTTAAGTAAACTCTCTATTCATTGACTGTCATGGTTTGATCCAGGTGTCCCCCACAAACAATTGAATGTGTTCTGATAGATCAATCCTCAGCTGATGGCAATTCGGGAATTAGAACCTCACTAGAGCTGTGTTGTTGGGGCGGCCTTATGGGGGTTATAAGCCAGCATCCCCTTGCCAGTGTTTGGCACACCTTCCTGCCGCTATTTCCAGTGCTGTGGCAGAGGTGATGTCCAGCCCTCTGCTCATGCCATCGTTTTCCCTGCCAGGATGGAGTCTCCCCTCGAGTCCGTAAGCCAAATAAACCCATTCCTCCACAAGCCGCTTTTGTGTGGGTTCTTTCTGCGCAGCAACTAAGAAACTGACCGCAACATTGACTCATATGCTTTAAAGCCACAAAGACAGCATCAGGTGTGGCAGGAGCCACCACACTCCTCCTCTGTTGGCCTCACACCTGGATGGCTCTCTTCTCTGCAGTGATCCCCTGTTGACTTCACATTTAGACCCTCTCACTTTTAAACCCTAAGAGAAGTAAAACTCCTTTTCCCATCATTTCAGTGAATGTCCAGGGTTCAAGTCTCATTGGACCAACTTAATAATTCCTACATGGGTCCATTGGCCAAGCCTGGGGATCAATACCCATCCCGAAAGACAATACACCCAGTCAGTGCCTTCCAAACACAAGAGCTGAAAATGGGTGTGGGGCACATAGCCAAAGGGAAGTCAGGAAGCTTTTACCCCACCCCCACACCATAGCAAATGGGAAAACCAAACGATAACAACTGATCTGGTGCTCCGTTGGTGCACAATAAATGTTTGTGGACAAAGGGCACCCTTGACCAGAGAGTAAAGACCCTCTGAGGGTCTCCGAGGTTCCAGATCACACTTGTCCTCCAGCACTTCTCTGCTGTGTCAGGACACTTCCTGCCACAGAGTCCTGACACACCTGCCCTGGGGTGGGATGCGGATGGCATGAGGTATTATTTAGTATATTGCCAGGGCTTCTGCAATGCTTAAGCTCCACAGGTGCTCTCAGATCTTTCTAGAACAGCCCATGCTTGAGGTGGAGAGGAAGTAGAAATTGCATGGAAGCCTCAAGGCAGAATCTGAAATCCCAGATTTAATTAATAATTCCCAAATTATTTCCTTCAATGACCTCTATGCTAAATAGATTTGGGTGCCAGTTGAAACAGTACCAAGTAGAACTGAGCCTGTGTGTGTGGTGTGTGTGTGTGTGTGTGTGTGTGTGTGTGTGTGTGTGTGTGTGTGTGTGTCTGCCCTCGTGCCCATGTGAACTCATCATACCTTGCTTTTGGAAGATAAATTAACAGCAAGGATGACTCAGGGATGGAACTAATCATGCTGAGTCACGTCTTGTTTTTTTCACCTCTTGTCCTCTGCTCCTCCTCTGTGTCTGGCTCTCTAATGTCTCCAGTGACAGACAGAGGGATGGCATGTGTCTCCAGATGTGCTAGGAATTATCGGCTCTGTGTAATCACAGAGTAACATCAGGCACAACTGGGGCTGGGCAGAGGGAGAACACACATATTCTGCAAAAGTGCTGACGTCATCAAAGACCATGAAAATCCAAACAAGGGGCTGAGGAAATGACTCAGCAGTTAAAGGAGCTTGCTTGCATAACCTGGTGGCCTGGGTTGAATTCCCCAGCATCCATGTAAAGCCAGATGCACAAGGTGGCAATACATATGGAGTTTGTTAACAGAGGCAGAAGGTCTTGGTATACCTTTGCTCCCCCTCTAATTAATTAGTTTTAAAAAAAAAAAAAGAAAAAGAAAAACCAAAGGAACATTCCAGGTTACAGAAGTATACAAATAATTTTTTAAAAAATGAATACCGGGATGGAGAGATGGCTCAGAGGTTAAAGTACTTGCCTTCAGCGCCTAAGGCCCCTGGTTCAATTCCCCAGGACCCACATAAGCCAGACCCATAAGGTGGTGGCCCTGGTGTTCTCTCTCTCTCTCTCTCTCTCTCTCTCTCTCTCTCTCTTTCTCTCTCTCTCTGCTTAAAAAATGAATGAATAAATTTTTTAATGAATACCAACAGATTAATAGGTTATACAGATATTCTTTATATGATTTATATGTTTGTAATATTTTTGGCAAGTTTGGACTTACTTTTAAATAAAATAATCTTAAAATCTGGTAACAAAGAAAGACTGTAATCAACAGAATGTTCCTTTAATCAAAATATGAAAGCACTTATGTACTTGTGACTCGTCATGATTAAGACTTACGCACACGTACACTAAACCCCCAGGGAGACTTCACATACATGCAATGACGTAGCTAGACTTTATCCGTAGCAGCAGCTGTCAGTGAGGATATGAACAATTGAACTTCCATGTGATGCGGGTGGGAATGCAAAATAGTGCATCGACTTTGTCAAAAAAAAATTTGATGCCTTATAAAGTGAAATATATTCAGTATATGACTCAACAACCCGGCTCCCAGGCGTTACCCAGGAAAAAATAAAAATGCATACTCACACAAAATCTTGTATTCCGACACCCATAACAGCCTTATTCATAGCCAACAAGAAAGGCCCCGAATGTCCACCAATCAGTAAATAAATATGGTGCCTCTATCTCTATGATGGAAGGAATTATTACTACTCAACAATATGCTTCCTTGAAAACACGTATACGACTAGTCCATGTATAGTAAATGCTAGAGAAGGCAAAATTATAAAGGCAGAGCAAATAGTGATTATCACCATGGTGACAATGGCCTAAATGACCGTGTTTGTGAGAAGTCACAGGATTTGCACCGGTGCAGCGCTTGTGTGTAAATCACACCTCAAGAAGACGCAGGCATGTTCCGTGATGCATTTCTGTCAAATATAATTTATTTTCCTCCTCCAGGGGAAAAAAAAAGCAGCTTTTTGCTGATCTCTGCCGACATCCTTGCTAAGCAGCTGGGTGACCTTAACCTCCCATGGTGTTGCCAGAGGACATGGAATGACGAACATTTATGCCTGGGCAAAAATCATTGACCTCATCCATGAAATGGGATCATACTAGTGCCTGCCTCCTGGGTTGGCTTGGGGAAGGCTAAGTGGCAGGTGGAAAGTCAGATTAAGGACTACTTGGCTTATGCCCAGTAAACATTAACGAGCTCCATAGTAATTAGGAGCTGAGCCTGTGTTTACCGGCCAGCTTAGAGACACCGTTCACTCCACTCCACCTCACCCTCCTACAACGGAGCTGCCTCTCATTCCAGAGGAACAAAGACGCAGTCAAGGGTCAGAGAGGTGGTGGGACTTAACTACAACCTCCCAGCTAGATGGTCAGAGTTAGATGCATTGAATATCTGTCTGGCAAGCTCACAAGGATTCTTTTTATTTTATTTATTCATTTTCTAGCAGAGAGATACAGAGAGAGAGAGAGAGAGAGAGAGAGAGAGAGAGAGAGAGCACCAGGGCCACCACCTTGTGGGTCTGGCATATGTGGGTCCTGGGGAATTGAACCCCGGGCCCTTAGGCACTGGAGGCAAGTGCCTTAACCTCTGAGCCATCTCTCCAGCCCAGGCTCCTATTCTTGACTCACCAGATCCTCCAGTGGCCTCTCTACTCCCCAAGTCCTCCAAAAACTCAATGGCACGTCCCTTATTACTGTCTTGCAACGACCATATGGGGAGCCTTTGCAGACCACATGCTGTCTCCTTCCAGAGCTCTGTTGCTCCTCGCTTTTGTCAGCCCTGAGGAGGTAGGAGACATAAGACTCACCTTAGTCACATTAAAAATTTTTTAAATTGTTATTAATTTAATATCACATAGTAGAGCTGGTCATGAGGAGTCTAGCCTAGACCTCATATGGGTCTTCTGATGTCATTTTCAAAAAAAATATCCTACTCATTCACAAGGATACAGAAATAGGACAGCTTCACACCTTGTCCCATCCACAAATCTTGTTGCCTCGAATTCACATAAGCTCATCCATTTTAAGGGCTGGGGAGATAGCTCAGTCAATAAAGTGCCCTTGGCCTCACAAGCGTGAGGACTTGAATTGATCCCTAATATTCACGTTAAAAAAAAAAAAAGCCAGATGTATCTCAGCCCTGGGTAAGTGGAGATAGGAGGGTCCCTGGGACTCGCTGGCCAGGTAGTCTAGACTGATAAGCTTCAGATCAATGAGAGACCCTGTCTCAAAGGAGATGATTGGTAGTTCTTGAAATGACACTCAAGATTGTCCTCTACGTGCACACTCCCGCCAAACACACAAAAGCTAATATTATATATGTCTTATGAATCCTGAAGGTCTGTATTCAGCAAAATGGCATTGCAAAGAGCAGCAATTTGTGGACAGATGTGTGTTCAGCGTTCACTTTAAATATTTATTTATTGGGCTGGAGAGATGGCTTAGAGGTTAAGGCGTTTGCCTGCAAAGCAGAAAGACCCCAATTCGATTCCTCAGTACCTATGTAAAGCCAGATGCACAAGGTGGCGCATGTGTCTGGAGTTCATTTGCAGTGGCTGGAGGCCTGGAGTGTCCATTCTCTCTCTCTCTCTCTCTCTCTCTCTCTCTCTCTCTCTCTCTCTCTCTCTCTCTCTCTCTCTCTCAAATAAATAAAATAAAATAAATTTATTGATCGATTGATTTACAAGGAGAGAATCAGTGTTCACTTTAAACACTGAAAATATCCCTGACTTTTGTTAACCCTTGTTTTGACATCTCTTCCTAGTTATTTCCTGGGGGGCTTCACAGTGTGGGGGCGGCTGGGGTCCCCCCAGTGCATGTGTGACCCAGGGCCACCCTCCCAGCTGCCGCTGGGGTCCCTGCTCTCAAGAGCAGAAGGAGGACGACAGTCTTCCGAGGCACAAGCTCGAACAGGATGTGACGCTTATGCAACCGGCTTCCAAAATTTGCCTTGTGCATCTGGAGCCAGCTCAGCCCTGTCCCTGTTCGCCCACCGGCTGCCGTGTGGGTGACTTGGGAGGGAACGTCATCTCTGCAGGAAGAAGCAAGTCAATGGGGAAGTCGCTCCTCACTCAGTGCAGGGACATGGGCGGCTGGTTATACCTGGGCCCAGGAGCCTGGGGTGGCATCCCATGTGCCAGAGGATCACACAGGGCCTCCTCAAAGACAGATATTTGGGAGTGCATTTGTCAAGATCTCAAAATGCGGGTGAAGGTCCATCACCAAGTGGGGAGAGGGCTGTTAACCAAGCAGTGACTCAGGGGTGAACTTGCACTTCTGTTGGGACTCATCACACATATTTGAAGTGTTGCGGGAATCTAAATTATTCTACAAGACTTTTCACTTGATTTCCTCTATTTATTTCTAAGGAGAGAGAGAGGATGAGAATGGGCACTCCAGAGGAGGATTGCCGTGAGTTCAAGGCTACCCTGAGACTACATAGTGAATTCCAGGTTAACCTGAGCTAGAGCACAACCCTTCCTTGAGAATGGGCACTCCAGGACCTCTTGCCACTGCAAATGAACTCCAAGTGCATGTCTAGCTTGTGTATCTGGTTTTATGTGGGTTCTGAGGAAATGAACCTGAATCACCAGGCTTTGCAAGCAAGCCCTGAGCCATCTTTCCAACCTCAATTTCTATTGGAACATCTGCGACAAATTGTCCGTGATTGGAGCAGGCCAGTTCCTATAAAGGAAAGTTCAACCTTGAGCCTGGTCGGGCCTGATCCTGGGGTCGCTGGTTTCACTCACAGAGGAGGATGACTGATAACCAAAAAGGGCTTTGAGCTGAGCACTTAGGTCAAAAGGAGGCAGTGTGACAGCCGCGACCAGTTGAAGTAAATGCGGCTGATGTCAGAACGTAACCAGGTCTGCCATAAGGATAGGAGGGGCCTTATCTCCATCCAATCAAAGCAGTCAGTTTGGGTGCTCGCTTCAGCACCGCTAGGTGTAGGTGGCACCCGGGGTGACAGACCAGAAGTGTGTCCCACTCCACTTCCTGGCGACAGGCAGGCAGGTGCTCACTGAGGGGATGCAAATCACTGCCTATAGCTTAGACGATCTTCACAGCTGAAAGAACCCAAACCCGAGTGCATGTACAGTCACTCACACACACACACACACACACACACACACACACACACACACACACACACACACTCACATCCACACACACTCACACACTCACATCCACACACTCACACTCACACACACTCACATTCACACACATACATAAACACATACACTCTCTCACACAAACACTCTCTCACACACACTGACACGCACACACAACTTTCCAATAACTCTAATAAACATTTCTGTTAAAGCTCACTGGCCATGCATGGCATCCTCCTCTGTCGTGTGTTTTTTTTAAAGCTATAGTTTTTTAATATACTTGCAATGAGAGAGAGAGAGAGAGAGAATTGAAAATGGGCACACCAAAGCCTCCTGCCATTGCAAAAGAACTCCAGACACATGTGTTGCTTTGTATATCTGGTTTTGTGGGGGTACTGGGTAATCTAATCCAGGCCTTCAGGCTTTGCAAGCAAGTGCCTTTAATGGCTAAGCCATCTCTCCATCCCTGTTCTTTTTCTGACCCGTCATTATACCCATTTATTTTATATTATCCTACTATTTATTTATTATGTTTGTTTGAGACAGGGTCTCAGGCTGACCCAGAGCTCACTACGCAGCCCTGTCTTCTCATCTCTTTGCTTCCTGGCCATGATGTGAGAAGCTTCTCTCTACCAAGTACTCCCCACCACAGAGTCCTGTCCAGTGTTCAAGAGAGGGCTCCTTGGGTCCAGAGAGATGGGAAGCACGCTGTGCAGGAGCCCCAGCACCTATGTAAATGCCGGGCACAGTGGTGCGTGCCTGTAGTCCAGGCCTTGGGGAGCCTGAGAGAGGGCATCCCAGAGCAAACTGAGGCATGAGTTCTGGGTTCAGTGAGAGGCCTTGCCTCAAAAAAAAGAATTGAAAGAGATGCCTGATGTTGACCTGTGGCTCCCACACACATGTGGGGGAATACATGCACACACACTAATCTTTATGCATACACACACCACATGCACATATACATGCCCCAAAAAGTGAGCTAAGCACTTCACAAGGTATCATGGTTTGATCCAGGTGTCCCCCAGAAACAAATGAATGTGTTCTCAGTGATCGATCCTCAACTGATGGCAGTTTGGGTTTTACAACCTCGCTAGATCTGTGTTGTTGGGGGCGGGCTTATGGGGTTATAAGCCAGCTTCCCCTTGCCAGTGTTTGGCACACCTTCCTGCCGCTGTTTCCAGTGCTATGGCAGAGGTGATGTCCACCCCTCTGCTCGTACCATCGTTTTCCCTGCCAGGATGGAGTCTCCCCTCGGGTCCATAAGCCAAATAAACCCATTCCTCCACAAGCCGCTTTTGCTTGGGTTCTTTCTGTACAGCAACTAGAAAGCTGATCGCAACACAAGGTTTTCCTCAGTCTGTCTGTTTGTTCATCCATCCTTCTGTCTGTTTCTCTGTCTTTCTGTCTGTTCACCCATCCAGCTGTCTGTTTTAATGTCAGTCTGTCTCTTGGTCTATTATAATGGATGATCTGTCTGTTATAACCGATATTCTGTCTATCGTTCCATCTGTCTGTCTGTCCACCTGTCCGTTAGAGATCACCTCAGTGTCATTTCCATCCAAACACACCTACAGGCCCTCCCTCTGGGTGTGCTGCAGGCACCCACCTGTGCTACCAGCCCAGTTATGGGATCAGAGGCTGCTGTGGAATTTGAACCCACAGACCTCCATCTGAGGCGGCACCTCTGTACTCAGCCCTTCTAGAAAGCCCCAGCATTTCTGTCTCTCATTTCCTCAGAACCTGCTCGGGAGTGTCTGCGGGAAGATCGTCACAAGCAGGCATGCAATAAAAATAATTAAGTGTACATGGAGAACATACCTGTCTCTGTAATTAGATCCCTGGGATAGTAGGAAACCAAATGGGGCAGGGCCAGGGCCAGGGAGAAGAAGTCAGGTAAGCGCCACTCCACTACAGTGGACTTGAGTTTCAGTCCTCCAGGACTCACTGTCACAAACAATGGCCCTTTTAGCTAAGGACCGAACACGGAATGTCTAACTTGTCTAGCTTGTCAGCGAGAACTCGCACCATACATTACTGAGTATTTCCGTCCCGAGAGCACTTGGCAGGGATATTGTTTCAGGCTTGGACAAAGCACACACTGTTGGGCTCCAGTTCCAGTTATTTTAGGCAAAAAAAGGGGAATTTCCACTGCTCCCGACCATCAGCTTTGAACACTCAGCACTTCCTGGTAATCTGTCAGAACCCAAGTTAGTTATTTAACAGGGAAAAAAACGATCTCTGACTTGATGCATCAAATCCCTAACCAAGCTAACCACAGAAAGAGAACTTCAGATCGGTCATGCTAGGCTGAGCTGTGCACTCACTCGGCAGAGAAGGAAGCAAGGCACATTGGAGTTTCCAGGTAGACTGTAACCCTGAAGGTCACCCAATGTCAACATCGGCGATAATATCGTTCATCATAGCAAAAGTACAGCATGCCAAACACCAGCCCATCCGAAACCATTCATCTCACTGGTCTTATTGAACTTATGTAAATGCTTTAAGCTTATTGAACTGTACGTAAATGCTTTAAGAGTTTGTACATACTAAAGAAGTGATAGTATGGGTGGTTACAGATACGGCAAAAACCCAAGGTAACATGCGAATGACAGTTGAGAAACTGGACCTAGACCATGCCACTGATCAAACAAAACAAAGTAAATGTCACAACAAAGGAGGTAAATAAAGGGAAATGAACATGTCTTGAAACAAACTCTTAATCTGGTGCCAAGAACTGTACTGTATTGTGTATAATTATTAACTGTAATGCCCACAAAATCTGCAGATTAAGAAGCATTGTTGTCCCCATTTTACTGATGAGAAAACCAAGGCTGAGCAATTCAGTTATTAGATCAAGGTCACTCAGCTATAGTGGCAGAGCCCGATTTGGCCCCTCTGGCCACTTGAGGCAAACCCTAAAACACTATTACTGTCGTGTGCCAAGCAGTGTGAGCTCCCTGCCACTCACACCTCTGCAAAAAGGAACCGCCTACAGGCCACTGGAAAGCAGCACTTCCTGTCCTTTCAAGAACTTCAGCAACCTTGACTCAGGATATTTGTACTCTGTCCTCTGCTCAGGAGTGACAGGAGAGGACTTAGTCACCCTGGCTCTGCTCTTTTCCCTTGTCCTACAAACCAGCATGAGCTCAGAGCATGTGGGGGTTATGTAACATGTCGGTGTCCCCCTCTCTCCCTGGGGGTAGCATCATTCCCAGATGCTGGGATATTTACTCAAGGTCCACGGATGCCAGCATCTCTCTCGATGGAGAGAACAGGAGCCCACTCACCTGGTCTTCGTGGGACAAGCCACACAGCCTGCCCCTGACTGTCCCAGCATGTGAGACAAGCCTAAGGTCCCATGGGATGAGGTTAAGCCACAATTCCAGTGGAGAGACATCTCTGCTTAGTCACCACCACAGCATTTGCTTCCTTTGCCTCTCTGTCTGCAAAGCACTGAGCAGAGCTTCCATTTCCAGTTCTACCGTTGGACCCTGTAAGACACCACCTTCTGGACAGGTACAGCAAGTGAGGTCATTGTTTCGTAGTGCTTGCAAAACCCAGGGCCTTGCACATGCTCGGTAAGTGCTCTACCACTGAGCTACATCCCCAGCCCAAGACACGGTTCTTAGGTCACAGAAGCTTGTGCTAATGGGACAAAGAATGACAAAACCCCAATACACAGCAGTTTGAACTCTAACCAAGTGAGCCTGCTTTCTTTGCCTCTCTGTCTACAGAACTCCCAGGCACCCAAGCCTGTATGTAGGTAAACACTACTCAGACACTGTTCCATCTGATTTTGAGAACAAATGTATAAAGGAAACACTTCAAGTAACCCCACCACCTTTTGGCTGTCAACAAAACTGATGCCCCCAAAATGTTAATTGACTTGCCTAGGGTTACAGAGACATCAAAAGCTACCTGGTGCCACCTCTCTCCCACTTCCTGAGCTGGGACTTCAGTAAACTATACCCTGGTTACCACCTGGCTTTGTTAATAAAGTTTTATTGATACAGCCATGCCCATTTTCCATCAAAGGGCTATTGCTTT
>PVHP010012626.1:21455-42628 GCA_004024765.1 Zapus hudsonius
AGTCCAGACTGGTTACTCAGCCAGAAGGGAGAGGATGACCTGTTCCATCAAGTTCTAAGGCACTGGCACCTCAAGACCAATCTGCCTGGTCTGGCTCACCGGCAAGCCCCTTTCTTGCTGTTTTTATCCACTGCCTTAAAAGGAATTCGATCATTTCTTCCGTGAATTATTGTGAGAGAACCAGAGCAAGGAAATCTCCTCTCGAGATTGGAGTCTGGAATCTCTGTTGTTCAAAGGCATCCTATTACCTTTTAGGCCCCACCCCCGCCCCTCAAGCCCCCACATACACACACAGCGACTCCTCCCCCAGCCTGTATTTACTGCTTTCTATGCTTGGAAACAGAGATCCCCTCTTCCCAGGGCTTTCTCAGGCTCCTAGCTCGGTCATCCTTTCCCATAAGTTAATCATTCTTCATGATGTTTTGATGACAAGGCTTTGAAGTGTTTCCAATCTATGTACATACTGGGATCACTACAGTACAATAGGTCCCCTGGGGCTGGTTGAGAGGAAATACCCCCCCACACACACACACATCACCACCACCATCATCCAGAGCCAATGGCCTGTCAGTTTGAACCCAACACACCATTCTCTTTTTGAAAGGCAGTTTTGAAAGCTAGGTGTCTTGTTCATATCCTGACCTAGCTGCATTTATTGTGGTGGCGCACGCCTTTAATCCCAGCACTCTGGGAGGCAGAGGTAGGAGGATCACCATGAGTTCAAGGCCACCCTGAGACTCCATAGTGAATTCCAGGTCAGCCTGGACTACAGCGAGACTGTACCTCAAAAAAAAAAAACAAAAAACAAAAAAATAAATAAATCCTGGAACTAAAGAAAATGGGACAACTCTTTGGCCAAGCGATTTCATTATGTACATTAAAGACTTCTTAAAGTTTAGACATTTTAACTTAATAGCTCTACTTCTAGAATAAGTCCCAAGCCTTAGATCCCAATGAAATAATCACCTGTCCACAACAATGGCAATGGAAGAATGTCCAACATGGTATTATTTTAAATAGTCATCATTTTTCACATAAAAGAATGATTAAAATAATCTTTCTGAATATCCTATGCATAAGTCTTGTACATTAAAAATATTTTATAAGCATAAAATTGGGCTGTTGAAAGAATTTTTGTTTGGGTTTTATTTTTTAAATTTTATTTATTTATGTGCAAGGAGAGAGGGGGGATGGGTGCACCAGAATGAACTCCAGATGTATGCACCAATTTGTGCATATGGTTTTATGGGGGTACCGAGCAATTGATCCCCAGGCCATCCGTTCTTGCAAGCAAGTACCTTCAACCCCTGAGCCATCTCTCCAGCTGCTGGTTTGCGTTTAGAGGCAGGGTCTCACTCTAGCCCAGGCTGACCTAGAACTCACTCTTTTTTTAAAAAAATATTTTTATGTATTTATTTATCTGCAAGAAGAGAGAGAGGGGGAGAGAGAGAGAATGTGCACACCAAGGCCTCCTGCTGCTGTAAATGAGCTCCAGATGCATGTGCCATTTTATACATCTGGCTTCATGTGGGTGATGGCGAATCGAACCCAGGCCTTCAGGCTTTGCAAGCAAGCGCCTTAATCGCTGAGCCATCTCTCCAGCCCCTAGAACTCACTCTGTAGCTAGGCTGGCCTTGAACTCATGGTAGTCCTCTGACATCAGCCTCCTGAGTATTGAGATTATAGGTGTGAGTCGCCATACCTGGTGGCTTTTAATAATGTTAAAGTAGTCATGGAGCCTTACTAATTAGAACTATATACTGAATAATACCAAATTTGTGAAATACTTTCATCTGTCTATATATATTTATCTATTATAGATGCACCACAAATAGTTCATTTTTTAACCTTCTTTTAAAATTTTAATTTATTTATTTGCAAGCAGAGAGAGAAGAGAGACAGAGAGAAGGGGCACGCCAGGGCCTCCTGCCACTGCACATGGACTCCAGATACATGCAGCACTTTGTGCGTCTGGCTTGATGTGGGTACTAGGGAATCGAACTCGGGTTGTTAGGCTTTGCAGGCATGTGCCTTAACTGCTGAGCCATCTCTCCAGCCCGATCATAATCTTCTTGTGTCCTTTCCCCCATCCGCTTCCACTGAACCCCTTCTTCTTTCCAACAAACAGCTCATGTTTTATGGTTTGTTAATGCTTCTACTCAGACACTAGGCCAAGGGTCCCTAATCGTGGGACTATCAGCATTTGGGGGTGGATATGACTTGTCACCAAGACTGTCTCGTTCACTTACTCCAGTGCCTAGATGCCAGTGGCACCTGAACTTCAGTACCAACAAATGTCCCCTGATGAACGAAATTTCCCCTTCTGACAACCAGTATTATGGGTCTGAATTATTTCCACAGGTGGAGAAAAACAGTAGAAGTCATAATGCTATTCTGCTGGCCAACAGAAGACAAAATATTCAGGATGTCTCAATTGAGTGTCGGGGGTCCTGTTCTTAGAAGCCCCTTCAAGGAGGAAGGGCTTATTTTGCCTCACATTTTGAGGGGAGACATACAGTTCATCGTGAAAGGGAAGGCATGGAGGCAGGCAGCTCCATGGTGGCAGGAATGTGTGTCCCCTCACGCCTTGACAAAACTGGAAACAGAGGGTAGACAGGAAGTAGAGCCAGGTTATAAGACCTCAAGGTCCACCCCCAGTTACCCACCTGGGCCAGGAAGGCTTCATCTCCTGATGGTTCTAAAACCTTCCAAGGCTGGCGATGGAAATGTTCAAACACACGAGCGCTTCTTATTCAAAGCACAACACAGAGGAAGCACAGCCCAGAAAATTCTCTGTGGGTGAGGAAAGGTAAGCACACGTACCATAGTCTTCGTTTGCAGAAGAGGAAACAAATGCACAGAGGGTTTTGCTAAGTGTTCAGTCCCTGTGAGGCAATGTCCCTCACACTCAACGGAACTCATGTCGATGGCTCCTACGTAGCACAGGGCCTGGTGCAGACAGCGCAGGGGTTGTGAGGTGAGCGAATGAATGGGTGAGCACCTTCCTGGAATGAGGTCGATTTCTTAGAAGGAAAAGGTCATCTGAATTCTATTTCAGACAGGAAAGAAAAGGCAAGGTGTGTCTAGGCAAGGGCTAGATAAGAGCCTGGGGCAGACTGATAAGCACACAGTTAGAGAGTTGAAACTGTCACGGGCAGGTGACATAAACAGATGTGCCATCTGTACCAAGCTCTTATCAAGTGTGGGGACACGGGCTGGTGCCGCATCCCTTGGGGTCCAATCAAAGTTCACCACTTCGCAGTTCCAAGGTCATTTGAAAGGTGCTGTAGCCTCATTAGGAAAGGGTGGGGATAAAAACAGCCACTTGTCTAAGATGAGGAGGAGTTAATGCAGAGTGTGCTTCCAAGAATCTGACCCACATACAGCATCCACTAAATAATCGAGAAGGTGGCTTCTCTCAGCCCCATGAAGTGGTGAGTACCCAGGCTGTGTGCACGGGTGGGCTCTGTGTGCTCTGGCAGCTCCCCCACACATGAGAGAGAAACAGAACAAAACCACTTCCCGTTTCTTTCTGTGTCTTTGTTTCTTCAGAAACAGAACCTCAATAAGAATGCACTATGGGGCTGGAGAGATGGCTCATGGGTTATGAAGCTTGCCTCTAAAGCCTAAGGACCTGGGTTCGATTCCCCAGTGCTCACATGAAGCCAGATGTACAAAGTGGCACATACATCTGGAGTTCGTTTGCAATGCCTGGAGCTCCTGGCGTGCCCGTTCTCTCTGTCTGTCTCTCTGTTTCTCTCTTTCCTTCTCATTCTTTCTCTGTCTTTCTCTACTTGTAAATAAATAAATATATTTTAAAAATAAAAAGGGGGCTGGAGAGATGGCTCAGCGGTTAAGGCCCTGGGTTCAATTCCTCAGGACCCACATAAGCCAGAACCACAAGGCCGTGGCCCTGGTGCTCTCTCAATCTCTCTCTCTCTCTCTCTCTCTCTCTCTCTCTCTCTCTCTCTCTCTCTCTCTCTCTCTTTCTCCTTGAAAATGAATAAATAAAATATTTTTTAAATTAAAATAAAAATAAAAAATAAAAAGGAATACACTATGGTGGAACCCTTAGGAGGACTGAGTGACCCAATGGGTGTGAAGTGCTTTCTTAGCTCAGAAATCTCTCTGTAATTGTGGTTATTCAGCAGTTCTCTCCTGGCAGTGAAAGATGGGGAAAAAGCATGAAGGTTAAGTATAGTGGTTTGACTCAGATGTCCCCATAGACGCATGTATTTTAAATGCTTGGCCCCTAGCTGTTGGCAATTTGGAAGGTAGAGTCTTAATAGAGGAGGTGTGTTGCTGGGTGAGCTTCCAGACACAAAATGGCCTTGATATTCATGACTTTGTAGTATCTGACACTTCCTACACAAGACCTTCCTAATAGGAGAAAAAGATGACATCAAAACAAAATAGAAGCTAATTGAGAAGGGGAGGGGATGATGGAGGGTGGACTTGAGAGGGGAGAGTGGGGAGGGAGTTACCATAGTTTATTGACTATAATCATGGAAGCTGTCAAAAAAAAAAAAAAGGTTAAAAAAAGAACGTAGCCAGGCGTGGTGGCGCACGCCTTTAATCCCAGCACTCTGGAGGCAGAGGTAGGAGGATTGCCGTGAGTTCAAGGCCAGCCTGAGACTACATAGTGAATTCCAGGTGCGCCTGGGCTAGAGTGAGACCCTACCTCAAAAAACCAAAAAAAAAAAAAAAAAGAATGTAAACATGACAGATCCTTGGTGCTTTCTGCATGAATGACATATCCCACAGAATATTCATCTTGTCAACTTGAGGGCATTTAACGTGAGCATGGCAAATGTCCTTGGGAGTGTCTGTTAGAGATTTTCTAGGTTAGGTCACGGCAGATGGAGAGATCCATCCTCACACCGATGTCACTATTCCATGGACTAGAGTCTTGGACTGAACAAAAAGAAGAAAGTAAGCTGAACACCAGCCCTCACCTCTCTGCTTCCTGACTGTGACTCAGTGTGACCAGCTGAGGACCAGCCCTCACCTCTCTCTCTCTCTCCCTTGTCTCTGTCTCTCTCTGTCTCTCTGTCTCTCTCTGCTTCCTGACTGCAGAAGCAAAGTTCAGATGCCTTAAGCTCCTCCCATCTTGCCTTCCCTGCCATGATGGACTGTCACCTCAAACTGTAAGCCAAAACAAGCCCTTCCTTCCTCCCTTAAGTTGCTTCTGGTCAGGTATCTGATCACAGCAACGAGAAGGTCATTCAGGCACAGAAGGACATGAGGTGGGGCATGAAGGAAAGTCATTCATTAATTTTAATAATTGTGTTTTCATTTTCAGCTTCTTCCTATCCACGACAAGCTAACCAGCCTTTCACGGATTCATAATGACAAAGTTTCCTTTTTATGTAAATGGAGTCAAATATAAGTCATGGGTTGATTTAAAGAAAACTGTAAGTGAATACAAAACAAAGCAGAGGCAGATGCGGAGGAAATCGTGCAGAGGGCTGAGGCACACCGTGGTAGACCACATCTGGCGATGCAGCCAGCCCGGCAAGATGGAGACAGGCTCCCGAGGCTGCAGTCAGGATGGTCTCTACAGTCACCTGACATTGTTTATGGGTGAAGCTTTCTTTGCTCGTTCATGTTCATTTTGTTGTTGTTTTGGCTTTTTACAACTCTGGGGATTGAACCCAAGGCCTCACTCGTGCTAGGTAAATGCTCTACCCCTGAGCTATATGCTCAAGCTTCCTTCGTGGACTCCAAAGCACAAATTAAAAGCATGCTGTGAACTGCCTTGGTCCCTAATTGTCAGTTCATTATGATCTCCTACTTTATGTTGTTATAGAGAGAGAGAGAGAGAGAGAGAGAGAGAGAGAGAGAGAGAGAGAGAAATCCTGTGAATCAAGGTCAATCTTCATTTCTTCACATACCTGCTTCAGTACCAGACACACAAGAGTGGTTTAGTGATGACAGTCGATCACATACTGGAGCTGCAAGCTTGATTCTGGTCTGTTCGACAGCTCGGTAAGGTAACATAATGGCATGCCAATTGTTACAGATGAGACTGAACCTGGGCTTATAGAAGTTATGTGAAGCCACGTGAAAGCAGCTAGTGTTTTGAGGAGTAGAGGTTGAACCTCACATGGAGCCTGAACCTAGAGCCCAGCTCTTCCTGGGATGCCCCATTGCACCTACTTTTAAAGACACTTTTGACCGAAGGAAGGGAGGGAAGAAGGGAGAAAAGAAGGGAAGACATATAAAGAAGTTACAATAGCTTTGAGCGACCTAGTAAAAGCAGGCTCTCTCCCATGCTAAGCATGGAACAAACATCTTTTTTTGTAGTTCCAGTGTGAGGTAGCAAGCCCAGGGCTTTTGCACATGCTAGACCAGCCCTCTGCCCCTGAGCCACATCCTCAGCCCCACCCATCCTTTCATATGAAGTCTCTGCTAAGAGGAAGCTTGACTTGGAGACCTGGTACAGGTTTGCTAATAAGTCATTTGCCATTAGGACCAGAGATTCTTTTTTTTTTAATATTTTATTTATTCATTTTCAAGCAGAGAGAGAGAGAGAGAGAGAGAGAGAGAGAGAGAGAACACCAGAGCCACCACCTTGTGAGTCTGGCTTACGTGGGTCCTGGGGAATTGAACCCGGGGCCTTAGGCACTGGAGGCAAGTGCCTTAACCACTGAGCCATCTCTCCAGCCCTTAAGACCAGAGATTCTAAAGGCAGAGAAACTATAGTTCGGATCTTGGATCTGCCCTATAAAAGCTCAACAACCTGGGACTCCAGCCTGGGCTCCATCATGTCTTCTGTCTGGGTCTCAATTTTCCCTCCTGCCATGGGGGTGATGGTATCTACTCTGGGTGGGGCTCAGATCATGCAGTATGTCCTCTGTGTCTACGGTCACTGTAATTGTTACCTGCAGTGACCGTCCTCTGCAGAACTTGGAAGTCTCAGACTCAAACTGTCATTCCAGATCTATTGTAAGAGAAGGAAGATGCCAGGAGTTAGAGTCAGACTTGAGCATCAGGGTATGATAGAAAGAACAGTGGTTCTCTGGGAATGCCCATGTCTCAGTTGCCAAGGACCTCAGAATATGTGCCCTTTCACAAGACAAGGGGTATTAAGGTTGGAGACAGGATTGAGATCATTCATCAGCTGACCTTGAAGAGTTTACACAGGGTGATCCATGTGGCCCCAGTGTAATCACAGAGGTCCTACAAATGGAAGAGGAAGCTGGAGAGGAGAGAGCAGGAAATGAGACCTTAAGAGAAAGACATATGGGGCTGGAGAGATGGTCCAGTGGTTAAGGCGCTTGCCTCCAGTGCCTAAGACCCGGGTTCAATTCCCCAGGACCCACATAAGCCAGATGCACAAGGTGGGACATGTGTCTGGAGATCATTTGAAGCAGCTGGAGGCCCTGGCATTCTCTCTCTCCCTCTCTCTCTCTCTCTCTCTCTCTCTCTCCCTCTCTCTCTCTCTCTCTCCTTGCAAATAAATAAAATATTAAAAAAAGAGAGAGAGAGAGAAAGGCACAGGGACCCAAAGGTGCTAGTGTGGAAGTGGAGGTAGGAATGGAAGTGTTCTCTGCAGCCAGAAAAGGTAAGACACAGCCTCTCCCTGCTCCTTCAGTAGAAAGGTGGACCTGCCAGCACTGTGAGATGTGTGTTAGACTTGTGATCATGGGAATTGTAGGAGAATAAATTTGTACTGTTTTCAGCTCCTTAGTACTTGAAGCTGTTTGTTACAGCAGCCACAGAAACTCATACGGTGGGTCAAGACGGAGAGGCTGTAAGAAGTTCGGGTCCTGATCACTTGGTATCTGGGGACAACTTTGCTTCACTGGCCTTTTAAAAATGAAACAAGCTTCACTACTTGTGAGGGGTTGACTCTGAGCGGTGCCCCACAGCTCATGATCTGAATACTTATTCCCCCGCTAATGTGCTAATTGGAGGCTGTGGGACATTTAGGAGCTTGGGCCTGTCTGGAGGCAGTGGGTCACTAGGGGCAGGCCTTTAAAGGTTACACCTAGCCCCACTTCCTGTTTCATATTGTACTTCCGGGTCTGCCATAATATGGACAAGCTCTGCCTCATGCTCCTGCTGTCATGAACTGAGCTACCCTACCATGAAGCCCTCTGAAGCTGAGCTGACATGGATCTTTCCTCCTTTGAGTGGCTTCTGTTAGTAGTAATGTGTTATAAGCAATGCAAAGCTAGTCACTACTTAGCTCCCTCCTCACCCCCTGCTGTGCTGGGAACCCATCTCTCAATCAGGCCATGAAGTTGGCTGGAGGGAAAGGCATTTGGCTGGTCAGCGACAAAGTCCGATGGCTGCTCAGGTGACCCTGGGCAGCTGGGCTTCCAAGAGGAACAGGTAGAAGATGTTCCCAATCAGCCCTGGATACTGTCCTGTGCAAGTCCAGCCAATGGCCTTCTAGACCTGCAGGACTCCTGGAGTGGGTTGCTAGTTTTTTGGGGTTTTTTTTCCTCCACAGGAGTATTGTGGTTAAAACAGGAAACACAAGTTCCTGGCCATTCACAGCTAACCTATGTGAGGGCCTGTGGTTTCTCCTTCGCCTCTGTAAGTCTGACTAGCTGGGGAGCTTATAGACTGCTCGCTGCTCCACAAAGGAGCATATTTCCATGGAAGTAGAATTTACACACAATAAAATGAGTAGATCTCAGGTGCTAAGTTCTGAGAGTTAAAAACAATTTTTTTAATTAAGTTGTGAACAGAGAGGGAGAGAGAGAATGGGCATGTTAGGGCCTCTTGCAGCTGCAAATTCCAAATGCATACACCACTTCTTTGGTTGGTTGGTGTTGTGGTCAGCTTTCTAGTTGCTGCACAGAAAGAACCCAAACAAAAGTGGCTGTGGAGGAATGGGTTTATTTGGCTTACGGACTCGAGGGGAGACTCCATCCTGGCAGGGAAAACGATGGCATGAGCAGAGGGGTGGACATCACCTCCACCACAGCACTGCAAACAGCGGCAGGAAGGTGTGCCAAACACTGGCAAGGGGAAGCTGGCTTATAACCCCATAAGCCCGCCCCCGACAACACAGCTCCAGCGAGGTTGTAAAATCCAAACTGCCATCAGCTGAGGATTAATTGCCCAGAACACATTCATTTGTTTGTGGGAGATACGTGGATCAAACCATGACAGTTGGTTTTGGCTTTTTCGAGGTCGGGTCTCATTATAGCCCAGGCTAACCTGAAATTCACTATGTGGTCTCAGGCTGGCCTCAAATTCATGGTGATTCTCCTACCTCTGCCTCCTAAGTGAGTGCTGGGATTAAGGGTATTCACTACCAGGCCTGGCTTCATGAGCCACTTTTTCCTTATGACTTTATGTAAGTGCTGGGGAATTGAACCTGAGCTGGTAGGCTTTGCAAGCAAACATCTTTAACCATTGCATTATCTCCCCAGCCCCAGTTCTGAGTTTTGACAATCACATGCACCCCTATAATTAGGGTTCACCCAAAACAACTGATAAGATGTGTTCATCAGCCCAGAAAGTCCCTGAGTCCTTCTCTAAGCAATGCCCATCACCAGCCCTGTGCTTCAGAGGCAACTATTGGTTTGCTTTCTGTCCCTGGGAGACTGGATTTGTCTTTTATCCAATTTCATATGAAAATGTAGACCTACATCGTGTGGTCCCTCGTCTTCTCTCACTCTGCACAAATAGCAGAAGGCCTATATGACAGACCAGGATGCAGGAAGGAGACAGCCAGGCCAGACCTGGGGCCAGGTTATAGCCCTCAAAGTCCCATCTCTAGTCCCTTCTACTGAAAGTTCCAGAAAGTTCCACAGCCTCCCCAAACAGCACCACATTCTGGGGGACAGGCATTCAAAACATCAGCCTGTGGGATCCATTTCCGATTCAAGCCATCATAAGCAGTGGATCTCTGGTTTTATTTTGGGAAGGCAAATGAAACACAGTTGCGTGGAAGAAGCCAGCTGTCAAGATACGGGTGACTCCTTACAGATCTGAGGCCACCGCCGCCTTGAGCCACCGTAGGAGTTTCTGTTGCTGCTGTAACAAAGGACCTCAGGCTGAAAACAGTACAAGTTGACTCTTGTATAATTCCCGTTGGCAGAGGGTGACTCCATCCTATTGCTAGGGGCAGCATTTCATCAGATGCGGTGATCTCTTGGTGAAGGGTCTGTTTGGACGGTTTGTTGGGCTTCTAAAGATCTGTCTTGCTGTTAAGGTCACTCTGGTTGTTTCCCTTTGTGGCTACAATGAATGAAGAGATTCTGCACCATTCTGTGTGGACAAGTCTTTATTTTTCCCAGGTTATACTAGGAATGGAGGACATAAGAGGCAGAGGTAGGAGGATTGCCGTGAGTTCAAGGCCACCCTGAGACTCCATAGTGAATTCCAGGTCAGCCTGGGCTAGAGCAAGACCCTATCTCGAAAAACCAAAAGAAAAGAAACCCCCAAACCATTGTTCTCCCCTCACAAGCCCTCCAGATGCTCTTATAAGCACCAAAATGTGTTGTCTGACTGGGGAGATATCTCAGTGGTTAGACAACTGCTTGCAAAGCCTGACAGCTGGGTTCGATTCTCTAGGATCTATATAAAGCCAGGTGCACAAAATGGTGCATGTGTCTTGAGTTTATTGGCAGCAATGGCAAGCCCTGGCACACCCATTCTCTCTCTTTCTCTCTCCCTTTCTATCTCCCTCTCTCTCTCAGAAATAAATATTTAAGTGTGTGTTGTCTTCTGTTCTTGTGTGTTTGAGTGGCTGGTTGGTTGCTTTGGTTTGGTGTTTAGAGACAAGATCTCACTATGCAGTTCAGTCTGGCCTTGAACTCACGACATAGCCAAGGATAGCCTTGAAATTGTAATTCTCCTATCTCAACCTACCTGGGATTACAGGTAATGCCCCCACTCCATCAGGCTTTCTTTGTGAGTTTAAACACACTTTTGAGTCTTTTTGCTCATTTAAGAAAATATATAAGCCCAGGCACGGTGGTGTACGTCTTTAGTTCCAACACTCGGGAGGCAGAGGTAGGAGGATCACTGTGAGTTCCTGGCCACCCTGAGACTACATAGTGAATTCCAGGTCAGCCTGGGCTAGAATGATAACCTACTCGAAAAAACAAATATATATACATATACATATACATATACATATACATATACATATACATATACATATACATATACATATACATATACATATACATATACATATACATATACATATACATATACGAGGCCTGGTGGCACACATCTACAATCCCAGCACTTGGAAGGTTGGAGACAGGAAGATCAAGTGTTCAAAGTCATCTTCCTTTATATAGCAAGTTTGAGGTCAGCCAGGCTTATATGAGGCCCTGTCTCAAAATTAATAATAATAATACAAAAACTGTTAAAATAGTGCTAGAGATAGGTCCGTGGACAAAATGTTTGCCATACAAGGATGAGGACCAGAGTGAAGATCTCCAGCACTCATTTCAAGGTCAGGTGGGCATGGAAGCCCATCTGTAATCTGAGAATTTGGGAGGCAGAGACAGAGGATCCCCTGTTCAGCTAGGTCACCTAAGTCAGTGAGCTCTGTGTTCAAGTGGGAAACCATCAAGTCAGTGAATAAAGTGGAAGACAATGAATAAGACACCTGATGTTGGCACACACACACACACACATTGTGTGCCCACACACATGCATAGATGCACACATGTCACATACACATATACATGCAAAAAAAAAGTACATTCGTCTTATTCTTCTATATGATTTTCTTTGGGAACTTTATTAATGAACATACAACAAATTGGTAGTATTCCCATCATATTCCCCTCAATGTCCCCTTTCTCCCATCCTCATTCCAGTGAGGAGAAACCCCTTGTCATGGTTTGACCCAGGTGTCCCCCACAAACAAATGAATGTGTTCTGGGTAATTGATCCTCAGCTTATGGCAGTTTGGATTTTACAACCTCGATGAAGCTGTGTTGTTGGGGCGGGCGTTTGGGGGTTATAAGCCAGCTTCCCCTTGCCAGTATTTGGCACACCTTCCTGCCGCTGTTTGCAGTGCTGTGGCGGAGGTGATGTCCAGCCCTCTTCTCACGCCATCGTCTTCCCTGCCAGGATGGAGTCTCCCCTCGAGTCTGTGAGCCAAATAAACCCATTCCTCCACAAGCCGCTTTTGTTTGGGTTCTTTCTGTGCAGCAACTAGGAAGCTGACCGCAATATCCCTCCTGGTCAGTATTCATTTTGGGATCATGGATGCGCCAGTCAGTCAGTTCCTGTGGGCACCTTCCCACCCTGTGGCTCTTACATTCTTTCTGCCTTCTCTTCCACAAATGTTCCCTGAGCCTCTAGTTTTCTGCTTTGATAAGCATTGCATGTCCTCAGGATCAACCACCTAGAGAAAAGTCTCTGGCTAGCATCGAGGGTAGCACTCATATTTAATCTGCTACTTCCTCTGCAGTGTTTCCTGGGCCCTGGCTGGTGTGGTTGAGATGACTCAGTGCTAGGCACTCGGCTTTCAATTCTTGTTACTTTGGTGGGTTGTGGGTCTCCCTGGTATTTACCACTTTCTTTCAGAAGCAGGTTCTCTTTTATATGAGATATATATATATATATATATATATATATATATATATATATATGAGAGAGAGAGAGAGAGAGAGAGAGAGAGAGAGAGAGAGAGAATGAGAATGGGTGCACCAGGGCCTCCCAGCCACTGCAAATGAATTCCAGATGCATGGGCCACCTTGTGCATCTGACTTTATGTGGGAACTGGAGAATCGAATCAGTGTCCCCAGGCATTGCAGGCAAGTGCCTTAACCACTAAGCCATCTCTCCAGCCCCTGGAAGCAGGTTCTCTAACCAAGAGTTGAGAGCAGCTTGGACCAAAGGAGACAAACAGACATTTTGATGGTCATAACCTCTCCATTTAGACAAAGAACCATGGAAGTTTCCCTCTAGGGTCTATTACCTTCCAAAACCACAGGCTCCTGACTTGGTTCTCAACACCAGGCATGAATTCACTGGCTTCGTGGGCCTCAGAAGTAATCAGAGAGTACTTCATGACCCCCATAGCCTAGGTGCCACTATTGCCCCAGTGGGTACATCTTGCCTGGCTGGCTGGCTTTGTAGTTTATAGGATCCATTGATTGTTCACTCTGCTGGTATTCCTCAGCACCTCACATAGCACTTTCTACTGTGGTGACAGCTAGCCAACAGGGAGCTGGCTTCTTTCTCAGCTCCAGCTTGATTTCTCAATGTCCTGGGACCACAGCCCAAGGTGTCTTCAGCAATAGGGACTTACGTTCCAGTTCTGGTGAGTAATCAAGTGCTTTGGCAATAGTGTGCCATTGTTTTGAGGGCCTCATGGGCTTCTCTGGCCTGTCTTTGATTCTGATTTATAGTTCTTTTCAAATTCTAAGCTCAAATTATCACGTAGAAATATTGCAAAATATTTCCCCCAGTTTTCGGCTTGTCTGTTTATCTCCTTAATAATATCTTAATAATATCTTTAGCTTACATTTTTTTAATGTTTGGAGCTGGGAGTGGTAACACATGCATGTAATCCCAGGAGGCTTCCAGGAGAGGATCAGAAGTTTGAAGACAACCAGGACTGTATAAAATAAAGAGTAGGAAGTGGGCATAGCTCAGGAGTAGAGCATTTGCCTGCAGAATGGATAGTAGTTAGGTAATTAAAAATGTTGACCAATGTGTTGATTTTATTTTGAGTAGGGACTTTCGATGTCCTACCTAAGACATCTTTGCCTGGCCCAAGTCTACATGTAATGCTTCTATCTCTTCTTCTAGAAGATTCTAGGTAGAAAGATTTTTTTTTCTTTTTGTATGAGTATAGCATGTGTGTGTGTATGTGTATGGTGTGTGGGTACATGTGGATGGGAGTTAGAGGACAGCCTCAGGTATCACTCTATCTCTCTGTGAAACAGTCTCTCATTAGCCTGGAACTCACCAAATAGATGACTAGCTGGCCAGTGAGTTCAGGGATCCTTCTGTCTTTCCCCGGGTGCTAGGAATGTAGGCACACGCTATCATGCTCAGCCTTTGTAAAGGGGTGCTGGGAATTGAACTCAGGTCCAACCAAACTATCTCCCCAGCCTTCTAGTTAAGGTCTGTTCATTTAGTTTTCCAATCCATCCCAAATGTGTTGTCAGGACTAGAATTAGTGTAGGAGAATGACCTGACCAATGGTCAATTACCTGATGTGATGGTTAGGTTTTGTTGTTAACTTGATCTTTTTAGTAATCTTGGGTGGGTCTCTGAGGATATTTACAGGAAGGCAGCCCTCTCAGTAGGGGGGGCAGTATGTAAGGAAGCTCAGGGGAACTAGAAATGAACATCCTTTCCTGAGAGGGCAGTGCAGGAAGGAAATTCCAGGGACTCGGGAAGTCATTAAGTCAGGGATAGGGTTGCAAGACCCCACCCTAAGGCTATATAAGGGGGAAGGAGATTTCTCTCTCTTAGCCTCCTGCCTGTTTGCTATTGTGTGTGGTGTTGGTGATGGGTTTCTCTCTGCTTGGACCTGCAAAGTGGGGGGGAGGGGCGGTAGCTTCTTTCACTGTTATGGAATTTCCCCTGGATTTGTAGCTTCAATAAATCCTTTCCTCCCATAAATTGCCTGGTTTGGAGATTCATCCCAGGGGCATGTGGCTGACTATGACACCTGCCAACAGCCAGGTACTGTGGAAACAGCAAGATTATTTTCCCTAAATCCAGAGTTAGCGCAGAGCTCAGCAAACCTTTTCTGTAAAAGCCCCATTGTGAATGTTTCAGAGTCTCTAAGCCATATGGTCCCTGTTGCTATCTTTCCGTTTTGCCTTTCCAGGCCAAAAGCTGCCGTGAGTAGCACATAAGTGAACAGGTATGACTAAGTTCCATTACAGCTGTGAGCAATGAAATTTGAATTTCATAGGACTTTTACATTTCAGGAAATATTCTTTTCCTTTTGATTTTTTTAAAGCAGTTAAAAATGTAAGAGCCAGGGCTGGAGAGATGGATCAGTGGTTAAGGCACTTGCCTCCAATGCCTAAGGCCCTGGGTTCAATTCCCCAGGTCCCACATAAGCCAGACCCACAAGGTGGTGGCCCTGGTGTGCCCTCTCTCTCTCTCTCCTTGAAAATGAATAAATAAATATTTTTTGAAAATGTAGGAGCCACTTTTAGCCCTATGGACTATAGAAAAAGAAGTAGCAGCTTGATTTGACCCACAGCCTCGGGCGGTGGTTGGCGAACTCCCGAGCTACTCAGCAAGGCAAACACTCAGCAAACATCAGGACAAGCTGTGATGACAGCAAGAGAGTAAAGAGCCCTGTGCTGCGAGGGACAGAATAGCCGGTGATAATCTGCTTTAGAAGGGATCAGAAGGATTTATAACTAAGCCACAATGAGATACCACTTCATACCCATTAGGATGGCTATTATTAAAAAAAGAAAAAGAAGAAAGAAAAACAGAGAATAAGCGTTAGGGAGAAAGTAGGGCCTGTGTGCATTGCTGGTGGCAGTGCTGTCTGTGTAACACAGTCAAAGGCTAAACAAGGAAGGATTTGACCCAGAAATTCCACTTTGAGGTACGTGCCCAAGGTCATGAAAGCAGAGACCCACACAGGTGCGTGCACACCACTGCTCATGCAAGTATTGTCCGCAATGGCTAAAAGGACAAAGAGCCCAAATGTTCATCAGGGGTGAACACAGAAACAGGTATAAGCGTGCTGTGGAATATTATCCACCTCGGAAAAAGAAAAAAGTTCTGGTATGTGGTAACACACAGATGAGAACTGAAAACATGATGAGGCGCAGAAGGATAAATATTCCATGACTGCATTTACATAGAACGGGTAAATTCACAGAGAAGGTGTAACGGAGCTTACCACTGACCGCAAGGAGAAAATGGGAGAGCTTTAATGAGTGTACTCTCCAGTTGAGATGATGGAAAGTTCTGGAAATTGATGGTAACAATGATTACGCAGCATCAGAAATGCGCAACAGACCACTGAGCGGTGCACTTAACAACGGTGAGAGCGGTCAGCTTCATGTTATGTAGATTTAGTCACAATAAGAGAAGACTGAAAATTAGATCAGAGTAAAGCCAGGCTGTGGGTAGGAGTGAGGGACCCTGTCTCAGGAAATAAGCTGGAAAGTGATCAAGGAAGACTGTCAAGATCAACTTCTGGCTTCCACACGAGTAAAACATACATACATGCACATACACCACACACACACACACACACACACACACACACACACACACACACGTATGTAAAATATAAGTCTTACTATGTGCCAGGTGTGGTTGCACAAATCTTTAATCCCAGCCTCAGGAGGCAGAGGTAGAAGGATCACTGTGAGTTTGAGGCCAGCCTGAGACTAGAGTGAATTCCAGGCCAGCCCAGGACTACTGAGTGAGTTCAAGGCCAGCCCAGGACTACAGAGTGTCTGTCTGGCTACAGTAAGACCTTGAAAAAAAACAACAAAAGTCTTACTGTGAGTCTGTCCATAATTCCATCCCATGTACCAATGCAGTTAATCCTCAGAATGCTATGAGGTAGGCTATTATACCCATGTTACAGATGAGGAAACTGAGGCATAAAGCATTTCCAATCTTGCCCAAAGTCAGTCAGCTAGTGAATCACAAACCTAAGTGGCCTGGGACCAGAGATGTGCAGCTCAGTGTACATCACTTGCCCAGCATCTGCAAAGCCCTGATTCCGTCCTCAGTACAAGGGGTGTGGGGGGCTGGGGATTCCTGTGTCTGAACTTTCAGTTCCTAACCACAAAAGTAGTGATTCTTGTCGGGCGTGGTGGCGCACGCCTTTAATCCCAGCACTTGGGAGATAGAGGCAGGAGGATCACAGTGAGTTTGAGGCCAGCCTGAGACTACATAATGAATTCCAGGTCAGCCTGGACAGGAGCGAGACCCTACCTTGAAAAACCAAGAAAACAAAAGTGATTCTCAACCTGACCAAATGCCAGAACTTTGTGGGAAGTTCTTAAAGAGCCTGTGTTCAAGCAGGCCTTGGTGACATCAGAATCCCTGAGGGACACCCGGCAGGCATGAGTGCTTGGAGAAGCTCACCCATGCTCCCACTGTGTCCCCAACCCTTTAAAACGCAGCTTCTTTGGAAGACAATGTTTTAGCCTTTACCCAATAAATGACAGGTGTCGATCATGTGGGCTGGGGACAGACTCGGGGAAGGGATCATACAATCCATATAATTTATTAGCATGTATTTTTATCAGCCCACACCAGTCATTTTCCTATACAAGGAAAATGCTGCACACCCTAATAGTTATAGTCGCTACGGTGGGTGAGTAGTTACACCTTCCCCTGGGCTGTCTCCACGAAGGCTCCCAGAGGTCTTGCGTGGTAAACACCGTCAGTCCATGATCCGGAGGAGGCACAAGGGTCAGTGCCTGCCTTGGGCCGCAGGAAGGGTTTGGCCACAGGGCTGTTGACAGCTCAGTTCACCTCTTGCTCCTCCCCACAGGGCCTTCTAGATAGCCACCTGGGAAGAAGATGACCTGACTACTTTGGATCGTTTTGTTCCAGTTGATGAGAGGGGAGAGAGAGAGAGAGAGAGAGAGAGAGAGAGAGAGAGAGAGAGAGAGAGAGAGAGAGAGAGAGAGAGAGAGAGAGAGAGATTAATGCCTCTCTGGAGAATAGCATAAGATGACCAAGTCCTCAGACATTTTCCCTCAGGTCTGAAGCCTGGGACTGAGCTCCCTGGATGAACAGGAACCCACAAAGGGTCGGCAGTGAGGAAAGAAAATGAAACTCAAAGAAAAAGAAAAGAGCCATATTCTTAGATCACACCGAGCTTCCTTGTGACTCCTTTTCAGCAGAAACTGACAGGGAAACGGAGGCTCAAAGAGGCTGAGTGACTTTTCCAGTTCATGAGTCTAGCAAGCGCAAGGCTTGGATTTGACCTTGACCCCCAGATTCCTTACGGGGTTGGGGGAGTGTTTCTACAAGCGTTGGTATAAGGACAGCTAGGAGATAGCACAAGAGAATAAATCCATATTCCACAGTGACCCCAGGATCCCATCAAGAGTCAGAACAGGGAGACAGGTCAGCCATTAAAGGCACTTGCTTGCAAAGCCTGGCAGCTTTGCTGGGTTGAATTCCCCAGCACCCACATAAGCCAGATGCACAAAGTGGCTCGTGCATCTACAGTTTGCTTGCAGTGGCTGGAGGCCCTGGTGTCCCCATCCTCTCTCTCTCTCTCTAATAAATAAATTTAAAAAGAATCAGAAGAGTATTCACGAATGTTTATAGAGCTGTGTAAATGACTCAGCGGTTGAAGTCACTTGCTTACAAAGTCGGCCCGTCTCTCCTTCTCCCCCTTTCTCCATTTCTTCGTTTCTTTCCCCATCCTACCTTCCCCACCTGTGAGTTATTCAAGGTCTAATCATTAAACGTCTTTCTTCATAAGCTAGACAGCACTATCCCTTTGAAAGAGAAAACAGCACCTATCATACACACTATGCAAACGGTTGGCTCAGTGCCCTCAGATTGCAGAGACAGAGACCAAGGTTTCTGGGAGGCCAGCTGACTCAGTTCTTATGAGCACATGTGTGTTCTTGAATAGACAGTTCTGGATCTAAAACCCACCTCTGCCATTTCTATGTAGTCTCAGGGTGGCCTTGAATACCTCTGCCATTTCTTAGTGACTGGTTGACATGAGACACAAAGTTCCATTTCCTCTGTCCCCCTTGGTTCATAGAGGGTCACAATAGAACCCACCTCCCAGGACTGTCGTGAAGGTGGTGATGTACTTAATAAAGTGGGGCTATTATTCCACTCCTGAATTTTCTAGATTTCTTCTGAGAAGTCATGCAAAACGGGAATGTGAATTGCAGAAAAGATGCGGAGCCCGAAGGCCCTGAAGGGAGACCTTTTGCAAAGGGGGACACACACAGGGACATAGAACCAGCTGATTTCCAGGAAATCCTCCACTTAACCCAGGCTGAGCCCTAAACTTTAACGACCAGCCTCCTGTGTCTGAGACTGGCAAACGAAAGCAAGCAGAGCTGCCGGATGTCACATTCCAGCCTGGCTGCATTCACTCTGCGCTCTGCAAGCCTTAACCAGGGTCCTGAGTTTAGATGCTTCCCAACATCTATGTCATCACACCGATGGTTAAGCTTGTCAATTTGAGCTAATCCATAGTAATCCTGGGTGGGCCTTCCAGAAGGAGACTAATATAAGGAAACTTAAAGGGAAGGAGATGCTTCTTCCTTCCTCCCCCGGCTGCTGGTGCTGGTTCGTGACTTGCACTCGGAACCCAGTTTCCTCGGCCTCACATCGTGGACTGAAGAGCAGCCGCTCCCCAGGGATTCATCAGGCCTTTTGAGCTGGATTGGGACTGCTGAGACATCCATCTACTTGGACTGAACAGCTACTGGTTCCTTACCTGTGGGCCTACAGACTGCTACTATTGGACTACTGTAAGCTGTCTCAGTAAATTCCTTTTTTTATATATCCATTCTATCAACTCTGTTCCTTCTAGAGAACCCTGACTAATACAATCGGCTAAGACAGCGAGTGAACGTCAGAAACCAGGTATCAAGTCTCCAGAGGACCACGAGCCGGTGAAAGTGATCGCCCTACGCCAAGGCTGCAGGCCTGAACACTTGCAAATTCCTCTGCCTTTAAGTGTCTCCCCAGGAAGAAGCCACCCCATCTCTCTCAGGCAGAGTCTGTCTTTCCCAGGACCGTCAGGGAGAAGACAATTCCCTTTGATTGATTGATAGATCCCTGGATTTTCCTCAATTAGGCTGAGTTCCGGGTGGCCAGGCTGTGTCTGTTTGATTTACTTACATAGATCAGGGTATACCTTTCTTAACTGGGTAAGTTTAGTTGTTTTTTCTTTTTCCTTTTGTCTTTCTGAGGTAGAGTCTCACTCTAGTCCAGGCTGACCTGGAATTCACTATAGAGTCTCAGGGTGGCCTCAAACTCACAGTGATCCTCCGACCGCTACCTCCTGAGTGCTGGGATTAAAGGCTGTACCACCATACCTGGCTGCAATACATATTTTTAATTCAAAGTCAATCAGCAGTAATATACCATAAATTCTTTTTTAACTTTTTATTGACAGCTTCCATAATTATAGACAATAAACCATGATAATTCCCTCCTCACCCTCACTCCCCCCCCTCAAATCCACCCTCCATCATGTCCCCTCCCCCTCTCGGTCTCTATTATGTTTCAGTGTCGTCATCTTTTCCTCCTATTATGAGTGTCTTGTGTAGGAAGTGTCAGGCGCTATGAAGTCATGACTACCAAGGCCATTTTGAATAAATTCTTATTTTGACACTCACCAGAATAGTCACCTGGAAAAGCTGCTTTTTGTGACAAAGTACAGAAAGCTTGGTCACATGTAAATCACTGAGAACTAGAGAGAAATACTAACCACAAACTGTAATAGACATGACATCCGTAAAAATCCAGTCCTTATTGTAATATTGCACCATGCAATTGTAGCAGAGAAGCCAAAGCAAAACAAACAGATCAATGAAAGAAAGTCATGAGGGCTGGAGGGATGGCATAGCGGTTAAGGCACTTGCCCGTAAAGCAGAAGGACCAGAGTTCAATTCTCCAATAAAGTCAGATACGTCTGGAGTTTGTTTGCAGTGGGTGGTGTACCCATTCTCTCTCTCTAATAAATAAATAAATAAATAAATAAATAAATAAATAAATAAATAAAATATTTTTTTATAAAAGAAAGCCATGAGCGAACGACTATTAAAACAACAGTTCAGATCTCCAACTTTGGAATCATCAAGACAAGTCTTCCTACACCATGCAGTGTATGGTTTAACTTTTACTTAACATAAACCAGGTTGAAAACTAGCAATAGAAGTTGAAAATATGAGAACCGGACGTGGTGGTGCACGCCTTTAATCCCAGCACTCGGGAGGCAGAGCTAGGAGGATCGCCGTGAGTTCAAGGCCACCCTGAGACTACATAGTGAATTCCAGGTCAGCCTGGACTAAAGCGAGACCCTACCTCGAAAAACCAGATAAAAAATATGAAAAGGTTTTGCTAATATAATAACATGTAATCAATATTCTTTTATATGTTTTCTTTCTTTTTATATTTATTTATTCAATTCTTTATTTATCATGCAATACTGAGGATGGGACCCCAAGTACATGCATGTGTTAGACAAGGGCTCTACCATTGAGCACACTCCCAAACCCTGAATTTCTCTCCATTAT
>PVHP010012627.1:0-42626 GCA_004024765.1 Zapus hudsonius
GTTTCAAATCCCATCTCAAGGGGAACAAACAAGGAGGCTATTTTTAAACTAAAAAGAGCAAGACATTTCCTGATGTGGAATATGACTTCACTGTAGGTGTCTGCCCCTACCTTGTGGCACCCTGCCTGGACCACAGACATGACAATTCTGAATTGTGTTCTTCACACAGTCTCACCTAAGTCCCTAGAGGACTTGGGCCTGGCCATGTGCAGTTTGGGTCTGCATCCCTCCTTACCTGACATGGTTTTCAAAAAAGCTAGCTGACAGACTCAGCAAGCTACGAACCAGCCAAGTCAGGAATATACACCTGTGCAATAGTGGCACACAGCCTATGCAGGTAACCCACTGCTCTATGATTGGACATGAGACCTGCTCAGAGGGAAACACCTCATACCTAGTGCTTGGTATCCCTTAGCCAGGATACTTAGAGACTCCAGAGAAAAGCCCCCACTACTCTCTGAATATCGAGTGAGTACACACATCAAAAAGGCTCTCAAGTAACGATGCATACCCCCTTTAATGCACGCTGCTCTTCCTTCTGGTTGGAAAATCAGTTCTATTTTACAGATAGCATAAGCTACTGAGATCTAAGATCCACCAACACAATAAGAAAAGATGTCTGACTGCCTACCATGAGACATCCCATGTTTAACACCTCATAGGAAGACACTGCAGAGGAAACAGAAACACGAATATGGCTCTCACTGCTAGCTTGACAACCAGAACCAGGGAGATGTCGACAGACAACATGGCCAATCAAAACTCATCCAAACAGAACCCAGAGCCACAGAAAACTCCACACTAAATCAGACTGCCAACAGGTCCACTGTGGCTCAGGTACTATTTCAGAAGAGGGGGTGGAAAGACTGTAAGAGCCACAGGGTGAGTAGGAATATCTTGAGACATAGTACCCATACATAGAAGGAGGCCTTCATGATCCCATAGTGAACACCAACAACCCCAAGGAGGAGGGCCCTCAAGGAGAGGGGAGCAGGGGTGGGGGGAGAGAAGATCTAGAGTTCAACCTTTTATGAAATAAAAATAGTAATAAAAAAGTTAACTGTCACGACCTGAAGTTTCTCCCTGCCAATTGCATTTCTTTCCAGAATCCCAACCCTGTCTTTCATGAGCCATATTATAAAGTTCAAGGTGATCCCAGGAATTTCAGCTCTCCTTCAGCCACACACAGATAGAGGAAGGGAAAGACTCCCTGCCTGGTATTTAAGATCAGATCTATTTTTGTTCTCTTTCTGTGTCAATCAGCTACCATTGCTATGACAAAATCCCTGAGGCAACTTCAGACAGCCCATGCCTTCTCCACCAACATCTGTATCTCCTCTACCTTTTGTTTTTAAAAACAGTCTCATATGCCCACATAGACTGTGACTTCAGTCACTATAAACCATACTGTGCTCTCTCTCTCTCCAATGAGGGGTTCCCGAGTGACATCAGAGCACATTTTTTGGCTAAGAATACAGGTAAAGAAGCTCTGATAAGAGGCGCTGGTGTACCCATTCTCATTCTCTTTCTCTCTGCTCACAAATAAATGAAAAAAATAATAAAACAAGCAATTGGACAAAATAATAATCTGAGGCTGCAGCTGTAGCTCAGTTGCTAAATGTGGTTGCCTAGCGTGCACAAAGCCCATCACCACATATGTGGCACGCTACCACATCCCTTTAATCCCAGCACTGGGGAGGTAGAAAAAGGAGGATCAGAAGTTCAAGGTCATCCTTGACTATATAGTGAGTTCAAGACCAGCCCAGGCTACTTGAGACCCTCTCCCACAAAAGCAAACAACTCCCCACTCTCCAAAAAACAGTACTGTGATGGGGTCATGAAAGAAGCCAGTTGGTGATTAAGTAAGGGAAGCTGCCAGATGGTTCTCTGAGCTGGTACCATTTAGGATGTTACTGTGGACCAAAACTGTGGTCTTTTCATCAGATCGGTTACAAAGCAAGTAGAGGGAAGAAGAGGGATCGGCAAGGACCAAGATCAGAAGTGTTTAGTGACTTTAAGAACAGCTGGAATGCAGTGCATGGGTGACACTGGAGAAGTCTAGAGAATTGGAGCTACCCTCTCTTGCAGGGTCATGTGGACTTTATCATGGCGGGGGTTATTCATGGATAACAGTGTGATGGAGAGTGTAGGATACATGATGATGGCTGACCCAGGGGCAATGGGGTAGCGGTGAAGACAGAACACAGAGGAGGGATTCATGTACTGTTCATGTATCTTTGGGGTTTGTAGTGATAGAGCAGGCTCTTGAGTTCTGGTTAAAATCAGTTCAGTTTCCTGGAGAGGATCTAGCACTCCATTGTTCTTCCCTTAAAACTGAGCCCACATCTGGAAGGCACATGGAGGGACTGTAGAGGAATATCCTTCAAAGGAACCTTTTCGTTTTTCCTAGTCAGGAAGAGGAGAAGCAGCAAGAGCTAGATGTTTGCTCAGGCTCCTGGAGAATCTTCCCAATCTAAGAACAATATTTTTCTTGTATTTTAATTTCAACCAAAGAATGACATGGTGGACAAAAATAACACACCCCCTCCTGCCACACACCTCACATACTGAGTCCTTCTGGAGAAGCAAACTTCTCTCAGGGGGAGGCCACTATTATCCACGTCGGTGTCTGTTTATTTGGTGATCATTTCCATATTTCCAGAAAACATACTGATAATGACTGCCTGATTTATCCAACATAGACATCATCCGATTGAGTCCCAGCCACAAGGGACAAGAGTTTATCTCACACCATGGCTCTTCCGCTCCCTCCCCTTCCTAACTTGGACAGGCAAATCACTAATATTGTCCTGCGGTGGTGGTTCTCAAATTTCAGTAGTCTTAGGGTCATTAGTCAGCTTGCTAAAACACATGTTACAGGATGCACACCTTGAGTTTCTGATTTAGTGGAACTGAGTGAGTGGGTGATCCCAAGTTTTCATTTCTCACACAATCCCAAGAGAGATTGATGCTGCTGGGGTGAGAACCACACTTTAATTTGGAGAGAGAGAGAGAGAGAGAGAGAGAGAGAGAGAGAGAGAGAGAGAGAGAGAGAGAGAGAGAGAGAGAGAGAGAAGAAATGTATGGGTGTGCCAGGGCCACTGGAACCAAACTCACTCATATGGGTACTAGGGAGTCAAACCCAGGCCATCAGGCCTTGCAAGCAAGCACCCTTAACCACTGAGCCATCTCTATAGTCTAGGGACCACACTTTAAGAAGCATTGTTCTACTGCTGAGCTTGCAAGTTTAAGTAATAAACAGTTATTTCTTGTTTCATCAAGTTCTGAAATAGCTCTTGACTTACAGACTTGAAAGAACATAGTATTAGGAGAGCTATCATTCTTTTCATCTACACAGTCAAACTCAGTGACATCTGTACTGGTTTTGGCTTGAACGTGAGAGTTGAAAACCAGTGAGAGTGCTCATGTGAGCCAGGACTGTCGTCAGGAGTGTACATCCTTTACCACAGAGGCTGAGTTCAAGTCTAGGAATATCTGACTTCTACTGATCGGAGTGTTCTATTGAGATCTTTTCTTTTTCTTCCTTACCCTCACCCACTTAAAATCTCACAGTTTAATTTGTATGACATTTGAACTAAAACACAATGACCGCATTTCTACTTTTCTACAAGTTTAGACTGCCTTTATTATTTTTCTTTTCTATGGAAGGAAAACCTATTCATAACACACTAGACCCTGCCTGCCCGCCCCTTTCTTCTGATTATTGCTTGGCTCCATGCTCCTGGAAGGTCACTGTGGATCCTTGTTCTAAATTGGATTACCTGTTTTCCACAGTTGTTGTACAATTGTCATCCTGGGATTTTTTTTTTTGATACTATACATTTAGAAAGGAAATAATGGCTCAGGGTAATGACTGGTGCACACCTCTTCTTTCCTGATCTGCAACATGATGAAATACAGTCCCTGGGTTGCTTCCACCCAGCCACCTTGGGGTCTAAGCACATTGAGACTCCTCTTGAGTTGTTAGAAAATGGTTATAACCTCGTGGTCATGAACTGGTCAGTTGACCTCAAACTTTCTCCCTATTCCCGTACCATTTCCAGAGCTTGGATTAGTACACAGTAGGCACTCAGTAAGTGCTCTATTGGCAGGGAGCGGGGACAGTCAAGATGCATGTACTTTGGTTTTCTGAGTTAATGGCAGAGTAAAAAATGCCCAAGCCAAGTGTCCCTGGAAGCCAGAGCAGCGGGGCAGGCGCAGGTGGAGAGGGCATTCTGAGGCTCCCTTAGGCCACTGAGCCATCTCTCCAGCCTGAGCTACTGTTTCTTTTGTGTGCCCCTGTCACCTGGGGTCCCAGTTGTGAACTTTCGGGTTCTGACCTGATTCTTCTGGGCAATCTTCTGTCCTTTCTTCCAGCGCAACACGGGGGTCAGAGCTGGTAGCTCCCGCTCCTCCTCGCCAGTCACGTGCACCCCCAGGCTGTAGGCGGCTTCAAACACGATGGGGCTGATGACATCCTGGACCCTCCGCTGGAACAGCAAACAGGGAGTGTTAGCCATGTGGACAGTGGACAGAACCTGCACATGACTCACATCACGCTATCCTCACAACCACCCCCGCGAGCTTGGATTTTAGTTTCTTGACAAAGTGGGGCCTAGGCAGTTATCAGCTTGTCACGGTCACTGAAAAGTGGGGCTTCCTGAGCATATGGAAGAAACTGCTCATCTTTCACACAGTTCATGGATGAGAGAGCACTGCTCACTGTGTTTCCAGGGTGCTGGTGAACTAAGCTCTCCTGCCTTGAGATGAGGGATTTCATTTGAGGTCAAGGCACCCAACAACACTGGAGGGAGGGATCAGCGTCCCTGCTGAGTTAGTCAGCAACGAAACCAGGTGTGGTGAGTTGAATTAGAAATCCCCTCATGTGTTCTGCATGCTTGGTGTCCGGCTGGTGGCAATATGGGAGGTGGAGCCTTGCTGGAGGAGGTGTGTTGTTGGGAGCGGGCATAGGGGTGTTATATCCAGCTCCCCCTTGCCAGAGCTCACTCTCCTGCTGCTATTGTCCACCTTTGGTTGTGGTTCAATCATCACAGGTTGAATGTATACATACATACATACATACATATGCATATATGTATGCACTTATCCCTATATATACATACTTCTAGACATTACACTCTCAGACCCAGATATCACAGTTTTGGTTTTTCTGAGTTTGAGAAATTTCACTTAATACGATTCTTTCCCAGTCCTGAATCAATTCTCCAGCTAATTTCGTAATTTCACTTTTTCATACTGCTGCATAGAATTCCATTGTGTATATGTATCGCATTTTCATCTCATCTGTTGATGGGCATCTTGGCTGATTCTAACTCTAGCTATTGTAGATGGAGCCACAATGAACAGGGATTCTCTGGAGGCAGGGTGTTGAGTAGAACACACTCAGGGTGCTAGAAGACAGGGGAGAAACAGCCGTGGCAACTCTATCATGGAGTCCGTGGGACCGAGCAGGGCAGGATGGGAGGCAGATGTGGCCAAGAGTTGGGGTGTGGGGGATGGGGCACAGAGCACAGATGACGTCAGAGGTGGCTGCCTGAACCGCAAGCAGATGGTTTACACTTGTGGTCAGTAAAACATTCACCTGGGCAAAGATTCTTTAGCCGACACAAAACACACGCTCTCCCAGGAGATAGAGAGAGATGCCTTGGAGAAACGATTTTCAGAAAGTTCTCTGGAATGTCACATTTTAGGAATAGATCTTTAGGATCCGTGACTTTCCTAGGAGCAAGATATGTACCTAGCATTTAAATTCTCTGTGTTTCTTCGAGGTTGACTATTTTGAGGGGTGTGTGTGTGTGTGTGTGTGTGTGTGTGTGTGTGTGTGTGTGTATGCTGGGTGGGTGCCCATGAGCATGTGGGGACTAGAGATCAACATCAGTGTCATCCTCAATCACTCACCACCTTAGATTTTTCGAGAGAATCTCTACCTGAACCTGGAGCTCATCAGTTCAGCTAGACTGGCTAATCAGTAAGTTCTACTGTCTCTGCCTCCTCAGCAGCTGGAATTACAGGCATAGGCTACTGTTCTTTTTCTACAGGACAGGGAATTCGCTCCTGCTTAAAGTTTCCAGTTCCTGCTTAAAGTTTTACATTTAAATCTTTCATGCCAAAATAAATAAATGAAAAAATAAATTAATTAATCAATGAAGGAAGACAGGTGTGGTAGCACACATCTTTGTCCCAGCTTTAGGGAGGCAGAGGTAGGAGGATCGCTGTGAGTTCCAAGTCAGCCTGGGGTAGAGGGAGACCCTACCTCAAAAAACTAAGAAAAAAAAAAAAGCAATGAAGACACTGTTATTCTGAGGACAGCACTGACTTCACATCTCTTGGCTGCCAGATGTATTTCAAGGTTTGCCTTAAGCTTGTCACTGAAACAGTTTTTAATTCATTACTGTCCCCACTCTATAGAGAAGGTAATTAAGATACAAAAGCCCTCCATCCAAAAGCTAGTTTAGTGGTAGGACCAGATTTCTTACAATACAACCAAAAGATCCCCTATTTTCTGTGTTCATAAAAATACTTTGGTTATTGTTTTGAGATGGGGCCTCACTATGTAGTCTACGCTGACTCTGAACTTCTATGTAGTACAGACTGGCCTCAAAGTCATGCTCCTGCCTCAGCTTTCTTAGCACTGGGACCACACAGGTGGGTGCCACCTGCCCAGCTTATTAAATACTACTTAACAATCATTCCATCCATGTTAGGTTCTGGTCTGACTTTTATTTTATTTTAATTAATTAATTAATTAATTTTGGTTTTTCAAGGTAGTGTCTCACTCTAGCCCAGGCTGACTTGGAATTCACTATGTTGATTCAGACGGACCATCAAATTAGCGTTGATCTTCCTGCCTCAGCCTCCCTTGTGCTGGTACCACACCTGGCTGGTACCACTTTTAAAATGACATGTTTACTTAAGAGTATTCAGAACAAAGAGGGAAAGGGGACATTTCACATGGCAGGATTAAGAGGAATGAATTAAGAGGAAGTGAGGATGTAAAGGACTGTCCAAATGTGAGGCCACACACAGTGACTGCTGAGGAGGCGATCCTTAGTCTGGCTGTGTCTGATTGGGAAGAGGAACCCATCTGGACCTCTAGGTGGGTGGGTGCTGCTCCCTGGCAACGATGGCATGAACTTGCTTTTAATTAAGGACTTTGAAAGGCAGCTTCTGATTGGATCATGTCCCAGTAGCTGAGGAACTCAAACCACACTGAGTGGTGGGCTGAGGAGGCCCAGGAGGGCGCAGGGATTAGAAACAGGCGGTCCTCCCCTCTGTCCTCCACAGCCCCCTCCTCCCACGCAGTGCTTGTTAGCTGGGAGCCGCCTAAGAAAAGCAGCAGCGCCATTCAGTCTTTGTCAGCTTTGGAAGTATTGCTTCCTCCCCCAGAACCGAATCATGCGGAGCACCTCCTCAGGACAGAAGCTTCGGTACTGACCACAGTTGCTGAAATTTTACTACTTTTGTTGTAGAAATATCCAGTAACAAACAGACAAAGCCTCTGCAGCAAGAGGAGAGGGGAGTTTAATTTACACCCAGGCCTGGGGGTCCAAGCATAAATGAAGCATTGGCCCTGAACCCCAGTTACAAAGAGACTTTTATAGTTGGATACAGAGATGTGTATGTGAAATTTAGGTATGTGAATTACAAGCACCTAGCAACTCACACATTTACAATGAATTCTGGAGAAGTCCAGATAATCCTCCCCAGGTATTCTCCAGCCTCAACTTTTCCTAACTTCCTTATCACAATTAAAGCGATTACTTCTTTTGTCTCACTGAACTTCAAAGCTCTGGTAGTTTCTCACCTCATGCTATGTGACTGGCCATCTGTGTCCTGCAGAATGGAACAATGAATATAGGGGAGGGGGGCAGTAAGCTCATGCTCATTTTGCTACAATACTTTAAAAAGTCGTGGGTCTGGGACATGGCTCAGCTGGGAAGAAAATTTGCAGCTGAAGCATGGAGGTCTGAAAGAGCCCAGTTTGCTCTGAGTTCAATCTCTAGCACCCATGGGAAATAGCTTTGCATGGCCATACATGTCTGTTCTCCCAGTCCTGGGTTGAGGGAGAGGCTCTGTCTCAAGGAAATATGCAGATGATCGATGGAGGACACCTGGTGTTCTCCTCTGGCCTCTACATGGATGCACATGGGCATACATGTCTGCAACCCATGCATATGTCACACACATCACATGCCACACCACATTCTACACACACACACACTATCAACTCTTATGTTTATTCAAGAGACAGGGTCTCATGCAGCTCAGGCTGGCCTTGAGCTCACCTGATCATTGAATTCTAAATTGAAACTTCCAAAACTGAACACATACTCTTATTAATGGAGAGGCCTGAATCCACCTTTCCTGCTTTAACAACAAATTTTGCAGTGGTCTCCTGCTCTGAGGACCGAAGAAGCTCTCACCAAGGACACAGAGGACACCCAGGCCCATGGTGGTGCAAGTAGTGGCTGAGGTTTTACAGGAATTTAACATATTCTTCATCTGAAATCTACTGGGTACTTACTTCATGTCAGGTTGTGTGCTGGGCCACAGAGGGACAAGCAAGTCACACTTTCAGGGAACTTCTAGTCTGGGGGGATGGAGGGAGGTAAGCCATGAAAATGGGATGTCACAGGCCAGTGGAGGCTTTGGGGACACAATACCAAGGACACCTGCATCTTACTTAGGTGGGAGGCTTCCCTGAGGAGGCACCTCTGTGTTAAGTTGTAAGACAGACAGGTATGTGCCAAACAGCAGCAGGTGGAGGCCCAGCTGGTTAAGAGCCGAGTGATGAAGGCATGGGGTGGACCACATATGACCAGGAGAGGTGCTGGGCAGGAGCAGGGAGGGCAGGCTCAGCCAGGAATCCCAGTGCTGCCTCCCAGGTTGTAGGCATCCCAAGTTGAAAGCTAGGGAGACGCGGGATGGAGATAACATTATGCTAAACAGGCTCTGTTCTAGAAAGATCCTTCTAGCTGACACATGGAAATCAACTGATGAGAATGGGAGTGGGGAGAAGCCAGGAAGAGGTAGCTAAGGAGATTCAGGGAAAGACAATGAGAGGGAGTCGGAGAGGCTGAGCCCATCCTCCTGGCCAAAGGAAGGCAGGCATGGGAGAAGCACCCAGCAGACTCCTGTTCTCTGCTCTTCACCCTAAAGTAGGCTGCACCTGAGCACCATGGCACCCACCTGACTCCTGGTCATGTGACATAGAACTCTATCCCATAGCTGCTTTTTCTACCCTCCCCCCTCTAAAAAAATAAGAGTTTTTCCTCTTGGGTTACTAACAGCAACAGACACAAATTAAAGGGAAACAGGAAGGACTGGTCTCACTTTAAATCTGCAAATCACACAGAAGTTCTGCAAACAAGCAGTTCGCTTTATGTCAGGTCACTGCTTTGGGGAAAAATCTTCTAAGTGGCTTTTTTTTTTTTTTAAAGAGGCCTCAGTATTTTTTTTCCTTTTCCACAAATATGATTTTTCTGCAGCCTCCACCCTCTGACCTCTACTGCTTCCTGTACATCCAACCCATGGAGACCCTGTAGCCCCTCCTGGAAATGAGAAACCTCCCAGAGCAGGGTTCCACATTCTCCCTCACTCTGGTCTCGGTGTGGTCAGATGCTATAGAGAGAGAAGCATTCCCCAAACCGCATAGGCTGACTTCTCAGAGACTTCACAGTCATCCTTGTGTAAGTGTGTGTACTCTGTGGGGTTCACACAATGACAGAAGTGCCTTCCTGCCCATCAACACACTTCTCAGAAAGTTCTCTCCTCATCAAGCAATGTATGATAGTAATTAGAATGCAGTTCAAATGTTACAGGCTATTTAAAAATTCTCACAAGGGCTGAAGAGAGGGCTCAGTGGTTAAAGATGCTTGCTTGCAAACCCTGATGGCCTGGGTTTGAGTCCCCAGTGCCCATGTAAAGCCGGGTGCACAGAGTGGTACATGCATCTGGAGTTCATTTGCTGCAGCAAGAGGCCCTGGCACACCACTTTCTCTCTTTCTCTCTCTCTCCTTGCAATTAAGTAAATAAAAAATTTTTTTGAAGAATTCAAAATTTCTTCTGAGGTAATGTAAATATCCTAAAATTGATTGTGGTAGTAATTATAGGACCCTATGGATATATTAAAACCCAAGCTGGACATGGTGGTGCACACCTTTAATTCCAGCACTTGAGAGGTAGAGGTAGGAGGATCACCATGAATTTGAGGCTACCCTGAGACTACATAGTGAATTCCAGGTCAGTTTGAACTAGAGTGAGACCCTTCATGAAAAAAAACAAAACAAACAAACAAACAAACAAACAAAAAACCACCCATTACATTATATACTTTGTGATGGTTAATTTCCATTGTCAGTTTGTCTGGATTTGGAAGCACACAGGAGACACACCTCTAAGAGAAAAATAATTAACATATACTTTAAATAGATGAATTGTATAGTATACAAATTATACCTCAATAAAGCCATTACAAAAAAAAAATGGAAACTATATCCCCAAGTCTCCACCCCAATGGTTAAATGAATCCTTACCTTGAACCATGCATCAAACAAAAACCCATTTCCCACTTGATGAAAAAATAAACCAAAGCCAAGTGTGATTTCATTTACAGTCCTCTAATTTCGACAGTAAACAAAGCCAAATTAAAGCCAAGGGAGAAAATTCTAGAAATAATTTTAAACAGAACCTTATGAAAAGCACCACTGACTATAACCATCTTCCAAGACAAGATTTACTCAAGGAAAAGAAGAGACAAAGCTTTATCTTTGGACGAGTTCAGATATAAACATTGGCTAGACAGTCAGAGCTTCAAAAAAATAAAGAACTCAAAACAGCTCCAGGAACCCTGTCACGAGAGGAGGAAGTGAAGTGGGGAGCAAATCAGCGTATCTTGTTTCTGAAAGTTTCTCTGTGAGATTAGAGACTTTAATTACGGCCACATATTGCTTTACAGGATATGTATCACATTAACAGACATCATCATTGTGATTCTTTGGTAAGAAAGCGTCAGTTCATGTCCAGTGAGCATATCTGCATATATTGATGCATTTGTATATGAAAATCACAAACACTGTTGATGCTTTTCATCTTAGAAGATAAAGCAACATTTAGCTGGATGTTTGGGAAGTTGCTTGGGTTATGTTTGGATTTAAGTCTCTCTTTTTAAAATATTTTATTTATTCATTTTCAAGCAGAGAGATACAGAAGAGATTGATAGAGAGAGAGAGAGGGAGAGAGAAAGCACCAAGGCCTATGTGGGTCCTGGGGAATTGAACCGGGGGCCTTAGGCACTGGGGGCAAGTGCCTTAACCTCTGAGCCATCTCTCCAGCCCTTAAGTCTCTTTTTTAAAAAAAATATTTTATTTATTTATTTGAGAGAGAGAGAGAAAGAAAAAGAGAGAGAGAATGGGCACACCAGTGCCTCCAGCTACTGCAAATGAACTCCAGACACATGTACCCTCTTGTGTATCTGGCTTTATATGGGCACTGGAGAATCGAACTCTGGTCCTTCTGCATTGCAGGCAAACACCTTAATTGCTAAGCCATCTCTTCAGCCCTTAAGAGTCTCTTTTACCCACCTTCTCCACCATCCCATAGGCTCACATGCTTGAATCCTTGGTTTCCAGCTGGTGGTGATGTTTTTTTTGGGGGGGGGTTGTGGAACCCTGGGGAGATAGGGTCCTGCTAATGGAGGTGGGTCACTGGGCATGGGCCTTGAGGTGTATAGCCTGGCTCGATTTCCTGTCCCTCTCTGCTGGCACAACGTAATCAGTTGCTTCACACTCCCAGGACCATGTCTTCCCTGCTGTGATGGACCGCACTCTCCAACCACGAGAGAGTGAGGGTAGGAAAGAATACCAACAGGCTCTTTGTGTGCCTGGCACATCCTAGCTTCTCCATCCCCTAATTGCATACTGGTGATCACCAGCTTGTAACTGACTGACTCTTCTGCAGGGAGTTGTCCTCAGTCAAATGGAGGTCAGCTAACCTAGGGTTTATACTCCTAACCCCTTCCCATTGGACCAGGTCCTAGTAATGGGTGGCTGCATGGGGATATAAAAGGTGTACCCTTTGCTTCAAGGTGCTCCGCAGCTGCTGTGCTGTCAGCCTGAGGCTGCCATCCAGCCCAGAGCGGGGGTCCTGCTCATGGCTTACTCTGCCCCATCTTTTTGTCCCGGGTCTCCTCCTTGTAAAGTACTCATTCAATGCACTGTGGGAAATTCAATCCCTCCTCAGGCTTTGCTTCTGATCTTACACGGTAACACACCATTCTAAAGAAACTGTGGCAGCAGAAATGTATTTACGTATAAATAGATATAATCTGTAGGTATAATATATCTGATGAAAGAGAGAGACAGAGAGAGAGATCCTTTGTTCAACATCTGACTCTGATTCCTGACATACGAGAGAAACCCCCTCCCCCATTGATCACCTGGAAAATATATGAATGAAGAAGTTGAGGACCATAAAGCAAAAAGGGCTCACCAAGACCCAAGTGAGCACCCCTAGATCCTGAGAGAGATCAAGAATGCAGCAGGGAAATTTACGAACCAAAAAGAAAGCGGGATGCTATCCTTAGCCCTGTGGAGCCCTGTGCCTCCCAGCCTCTTACCAAGAACAACATGTGGCTGAGAGGGTTAGGATAGGTAGCTGCAAGTGGCCTTGAAGGTGACCCTCTTGGGCTCCGACTGTCCCCAGGAAGGAGATGAGGCTGGGATGAGGGGAACAAACTCCTATGCAGAGTGGGCTGCATGGCCAGCATCATGTAAGGTGGGTGCGATGCTTCTATTTCTGCCTGTCTTTGGCCAAACTGTAAGATCAGTGTGGCCTTTGGGGCAGACTTGGGCTCAGGACAGCTCACTTCCCATCTGCTTAGCACTCCAGTTTTGAAGTTCTGGATGTCAGGAGATGCCCTTATGTAATAACGATCAATGTGAGTGCATGATCGGAGCCCCTCTGCCATGGGTACACCCACCCATTCCCTACCTGCCATGGTGACTGGCAGCCTCATCTGTAACCTTCTCAGGAGAACTGTCCTTGGGTGACGGAACCATCTGCAGAGAAGCCCTTGGGCAGAACGTAATAACTCCCCTGGCTTATGCCTTTGTACAGTCTCCTCCCTTGCGTGAGGGAAGGATGGGGCATGTCACTCTTGTGATTACAGTACATAGCAAAGGTGAGGAGATCTGGGTGGTCCAACTCAAGTAGTCCTGCAGAGGCTGAAAGCAGCACAGACACCCTCCTGCTGATGACCTTGAAGAAGCAAGTTACCTTGACCTCCACAGTGGCCATGAACTGATTTCCACCAACAGTTATGGGAGTCAAGAAGGCTCCAAACCTCAGAACAGACCCAACCAACAGCCTGACTACAGTCTCCTGAGACCCTAGACAGGGCACCCAGCTAGGTTGTTCCCAGATTTTCATAGAAGCAGTGATAACAGAGGTATGTTGCTTTAAGGTGCAATAGAAAACCAATGCATGCCTCCCTCTCCTGTTTGACTAACGCAATGAGGTAATAGCCCATCCCCCTCCCATCATCGTCCCCATTATGAGGAGGATAAGCTATACTCCAGAGCCATCCCATGGGGTCCAATCCACATCCTTCCTCAGAGCCCCATCCCCCACTGCCCCCTCACTTCTGACAGCGCTCCCCCAATAAATCTCAGGATGAAACCCCCCATCTCAGATTTTGCTTCTTGGAAACAGGATGCAAAGTGCCGTGTAATAAATTCCATCCCGAACTTTAAATATATCCTAAAGAGGTGGTAAGAGCTGGGGTGACCCGGAGCTCAGCTCTGACCAGAATGCAAACAGATCCCCATCTGTCCTAGGGAAACCAGGGGATTACTGGCAGACTAGCACTCTGACCTTGACTCTCTAATACTTGCAACTTGGAGTTTCACTCTGCCTGTCAGTTGGTCTCAGAGCAGAACTAGGGTTCATGATGGATGAAAGACACAAATCAGTCTTAGGCCTTCTCAGAGCGAGCCTTTCTCCTGTTAAAATCTTTCATTTTTCCATTTGAAAAAATTGGAGCTAGTCATTTTCAATACAGCTTTGCCGTGTGTGTGTGTGTGTGTGTGTGTGTGTGTGTGTGTGTGTGTCTCGCACACACGCCACTAAGATTTACAAGACAAAAACTTGGAAAGCAAAGACCTGGTAGGCCTTGTACTATCCATAAACAATAAACACAGAGCTCCTCATACTGGAGGACTTGCTCTATTACTGCATGTCACATAAATGATGGAATTCTTATGACTGTCCACTAAAATCGTACCCCGAAGCAGAGGTTATCAGTCTAGAATTCACAAGGACGGTGGAGTTAAATGGAGAAATAATTTATCAACTTTTAATAGTAACTCAGTACGTTTTTTTTTTCCATCAAAAATGTACATACGCAGATGAGAAACTGAGAGCTCTCTTCTGGACTCTGCACGTGTGCACACAGGCACGCACATCTGCATATGCTACACAAACATCTCAATGCAATACACACGTAACACATAAATGTACACAGCCAGCCCGAGAAGTATAAGAAAGGCCTGAAACTGTCATCAATAGAAACCTGAGATCTTTTCACATCAGGTTACAACTGTGAACACCTTGAAATATTGTTTATGCCCACCAGTCCTTCAAGATTTTAAATCTTATTATGTAACGTATTTATAAAAAAGTCGATCTAGCTGAGCGTGGTGGTGCACACCTTTAATCCCAGCACTCGGGAGGCAGAGATAGGAGGATCACTGTGAGTTCGAAGCCAGCCTGAGACTACATAGTGAATTCCAGGTCAGCATGGGCTAGAGTGAGACCCTACCTCAAAAAACCAAAAATAAATTAATTAATTAAATTTTTTTAATATTAGGTCTATTACACTATCACAAATGTCATTTAAAAATAATTTGGGGTCTGGGGCAATAGTTTAGCAGTTAAAGGCACTTGCTTGCAAGCCTGCTAACCCAAGTTCCATTTTCCTCAGCCCCCACATAAAAGTCAGATGCAAAGTGGCATGAGCATCCATAATCCCAACATAGCCAGAAGAATCCAGAAGCCCACAAGAAGCAGTAGTGACATAACCACATGAGAGACCCTGTCTCAAAGGAAGGCGGAGGGCTGGAAGGATTGCCAAGTGGTTAAAGGCGCTGCCATGCAAAGCCTGATGGCCAGGGTTCGATTCCCTAGGATCCACCTAAAGCCAGATGAATGAAGTGGTCCATGTGTCTGCAATTCATTTGCAGCGAAGGGAGGCCATGGCATGGCCATTCTCTCTCTCAAATGAACAAATCTATTTAAGAAAGAGGGTGGAAAGAAAGAAGAAACACCCTGAGGTTGTTCCTGACCTCCAAACCTGTACTGTTAGCACACGCCCACCACCCCACACACCCTGCACATATACACATACAAACACACACAAATAGATAATAAAAATAAAAAAGAATCTGACTTTAGTCTGTTTTTCAACATAACTGAATTTGTAATTCTGTGTCTCTTACAAGCACTTAAACATACTCTGGGGCTGGAGAGATGGCTCAGTGGTTGGGGCACTTGCCTCCAGTGCCTAAGGCCCCGGGTTCAATTCCCCAGGACCCACATAAGCCAGACCCACAAGGTGGTGGCCCTGGTTCTCTCTCTCTCTCTCTCTCTCTCTCTCTCTCTCTCTCTCTCTCTCTCTCTGCTTGAAAATGAATAAATAAAATATTTAAAAAAACATACTCTGCTGGGGAAGCACACATATGCATCTCCCCACTCCTACAGGAGTTCAGTTCTGGAAACGGGTAAAGATCTTTCCACTGAAGAGTGAAGGGTCATGGGAAAGACCATCCTGGAGCTCCTGAAGTGCTGAACACTAGTCTTTTGAGGCACAGAAAGAAACACTGTGTTGTTTCAATCATCTGGGGTTACATGAACTCCCAGGTCTCAGCAGTTAAAAATACACTGTCTATTACATTTCATGACAGGTTCAGGGCCTGGACACACACACACACACACACACACACACACACACACACACACACACACACACACACACACACAATCACCCGAGACCCCTGGGGTTTTAAGAATTTGGTCCTGAATAGATGTCTCAGGGTTGGGCATGGTGGAGGCACTTGGGTGCTGGGATTTAAAAGACAGTGTCTGCTTCACTGGGTGAGCCCACAGGAGGGGAAAGGCAGAGAGCAGGGGCTGCTTGATAGAAGGGACCTGACCTTCCCTGGCAGGCCTGCTGTTTCATGAGCCCAGAGAGGGGATCCAGAGAGCAGAGAAGGTGTCCCTAGACCTTGCTGGTGCGCAAAAATCCTGAACCTGACTGAAATGGAGAGGAGAGTAAAACCATGGATTTCACGGGGTTTCTGAGTCACTCAAGCCTGGGGCTCAATGAACCAGCACAGGTGCTCTGCAGCATAAGGCTTAGCAAGCAAAGCTGGGGGCAACCCACAAACCTGTCACATGGCCATCGAAATCCCCATCACCTCATCACAGCCTACTCTCCCTGTCCTTCCATTTCCACTGGCCTTAGCAAAGTCACCAAAGGCTTTGTGACCAAAGTCATCCAATGGCTCTCTCTCGTTCTCTGTCCTCATCTTTCTTCATCTCTCCGGGTATTTCTCATCGGCAAATCTCTTCTTCAAGCTCATCTTCCCTGACTGCTCCCAGGGGATGGCTCACTCCTCCCCTCCTGTCCCCGCTGTTGTCTGTCCTTGTGCTCCAGAGATGACATCTCAACAAGCTGCCGGCTGAACTCTCTGAGAATGAGGCCACTTGGAACATCTCAGTATGCCCAGGCTGACTGGAACAGACTGGCACTCCCAGTCAATATCTGGTCACATGAACATGCACCGAAAGGGACATTTGCCAACAGGAAGGCAATGGTGGATTCTGAGACCACCCTTCCTGTGAAAGGCACCTTTCTTTACTCAACAGACACACCCTACATGTGTGGTCAAGGACAGTATACACACAAACATTTTACTAAATATTACCTGAAACTTTATTTCTTTTTAAAAATATTTATTGATTTGTGAGCAGAGAGAGGGAGAGAGAATGAAGAGGTCTCTTGCAGCTGTAAGTAAACTCCACATGCATGTGCCACTTTATGCATCTGGCTTTACATGGGTACTGGAGAATTGAACCTGGGTCATGCCAGACCGAGTATAGGTATGCCAGGGCCTCTTGCCCCTGCAAACAAACTCTAAATGCACGCGTTTCTTTGTGCATCTGGTTTTATATGAGCACTGGGGAACTGAACCCGAACCAGCAGACTGCAAGCCAGTGTCTTTAACTGAAGAGCCGTCTCTTCAGCCCCTAAGTTTCAAAGAGGTAGTATCATACCTATCCACAAAACTGTACTAACCCACTCAACCGATGCCTCTTGCTATAACACTGACTTACAGCTTTAGGATTTATCAGATAATGTGAGATTCTGAGGCCAGGATGTACACTGGGCTCTTCTCTGCAGGAAAAGGATAAAATACTAGCAGACGGACACTCTCGGTGAGGTCTGTTTGGCTCCCTTAAGCATTTGCATCTGGTCATATCTGATTGCTCACCATGCTCAGGACTGGGTTGTAGGGTATAGACTATCTGGTACCATGTAACCACAGGTATTTTACCCCTCCACCCAAATTGAGAAACTTGGGCTCAGATTAATTAAGTCTATACAGGTGTCATTTTATGGTTTATGGATATGATCCCAGGAAACCTTTAACAACATCATGTATTATAGTAGAATAATCCAAACTTTTATTACATTTCTGGAATCTCTGTATGTCAGTAATAAAAAGAAAGAGTATCACTTATCATATCTCTTCATTTCTCCCTCTTCTGTTCGGGTAAATCTTCCTTCCTTTACTACCTGGCTATTACACAGAAACCTTGAACAAATTTAAAGTGAAGTATGAAGTTTATTTTTAAAAAATGAGCACACCAGCATCTCTTGTCTCTGCAAGTGAACTCCAGATGCATGTGCCACTTTGTACATTTAGCTTTATGTGGGTACTGGGGAACTGAACCCAAGCTGTCAGTCACTGGAAGCAAGTGCCTTAACTGCTGAGCCATCTCTCCAGCCCCTCCCCCAGGTTTAAATAAATAATTTAAAATATGAAAAAAGTATCTTTCTCATGGATAGATACACCACTAAACAGCCCTACCTACAAATTTTTGAAAACTAGTTTAGGAGAGGCAAGAAGTCTTTCCATCAGCCAGTCATTCTAGGCTTGTTCTTCTCCATTCCCCAAACAATTCTGCTCATTTATGAACCATGACTGGATGCTTCATGCCTACCCCATTCCTCAACCAAATTCAAGTCCTTTCTTCACAGACATTTTCTCCAAGTATCTGTCAGTCAACCTGTCCAGTAATCACTGCTGGCATCCCTCACTGGGACAGTTCTCTATTATGGTAGACCATATCTACTGAAGAATCAGGTGCTTTCTGCACCTAGAGCACCCTGATGCTTCTCTCCAGAGGTGGAATCCAATCCCCTATGCTTGAAGAGACTCCCCAGCTAAGCCCAGTCTCCCAAGGCATCCCTGCTGGGGCGCCATATTTGCAAATACGGAGTCTCCAGCAGCTAGCTTTTCCGGTCACCTCAGTTGAGGCCTTGGCATTGTGGAATAGTGACCAGCCACACTGTGCCCTGTCCCAAATGCTCACCTGTGGAATCTATAAGCATGATAAATGGTGGCTGCTTTACACCATCAAGCTTGGGGTGACTTGTTACTCAGTAGCACACAACCAAAATGCTCCTATTTTGTGACATATTTATTCAAGAGTCTCATGGGTAGTGGGGACCAGGTCATTCTTAGACAACTCTTTTACTGTGCCTGGCATAAGAATGGTGTTAAAATTATTGTCATTTGGTCATTCAACAAATACTCATTTAGGGTAGAATGTGGCAGATCTTTATTTCTGAGCCTTTGAAGCACGAAAAATTAATAATAACATTCATATCAGATAGGAAAACACAAGTGATTGAGGCTTTTATGATAAATATACCTTCCCCAACCAAAAGAACCCTAGCTATAATCTTTAAAAGCATATTCTGGAAAACACTGTCATAAAGAGGATCTAGATACCCTCACTCATAACCAAGCTACCCATTTATAAGTCATCAAAGCCAGAGGATAAACAAACATGGCTGCCATTCAGATCATTGCTTATAATTTCAAGTGCCTGTTTGGGTTTCTCATGCTTGGTCATCTGTGCTGGAGGAAGAAGTCCTGTAAGATCACCACAAATGATGAAACAGGTCCAACCTCAAATTAAAGATGGTTCTTTCATATTTGAATTTTTAAAATATTTATTTATTTATGAGAGAGAGAGAGAAATGGATACACAAGGCTTTTAGCCACTGCAAATGAACTCCAGATGCATGTGCCACTTTGTGTATCTGGCTTTATGTGGCTACTGGGGCATCAAATCTGGTCTGTTAGTCTTTGCAAGAAAGCTCTATTAATTGCTAACCCATTTCCCCATCCCCAATTTGAAGTTTTAAATAGAACCTCCAGTCGTTTCACTGGACTATATCCAACCATCCCTCCCAGGTCTGGGCTGTTCCTGGGCAGTGATGTTGCTTCCACAGGATTCCGTGAGCTTCCCATGCCTCACAACTGAGATGGGCAGCCCCAGACATGGCAACCCCTTTCTTCCCTGGCACAGTAATCTTATCAGTTTAGACGAAGTTGCTGGCTACCAAATATTCATCTTTTATTTTTCCAGTGTCCTTTGCCATGATGCATGTAAATGAATGCCCTATGTGCTGAATGCTGATACCTTAACCTGAGAGGCAAGATGTCCTGTCATCGAATTCTAGAAGAAGATTAAATTTCATTCACAATTTCCATGCATTCCACCCTCAAGCTCAGGCGAGTCATCAATGTTTCCTTCCTCACTTAGAGATGGAACAGGACATGGAGCCAAGTGGTTTCATCCTTATACCATTTCCTCATCTGCACTGAAATAATCTTCAACTTTTTTCTTCATGCATAATTTGGGTATTGATGTTTGACCATGAATCCATGCCTCCTGGTTCTAGAGAATTCCATGAGCTCATTCATCCATCCATCCACCCATCCACCCACCCAGTCATCCATCCATCAACACATTCATCCATCCATCCATACATCCACCTACCCATTCATTTATCCATCCATCTATCCACCTACCCATCCATCTACCTACCTATTCACTTATCCATTTATCCATCCATCCATCCACCTACCCATTCATCCATCCATTCACCTACCCATTCATCCATCCATCCACCCATCCACATACCCATCTATCCACCCACTGATTCATCCATACACCCCTCATCAAAGACCTCCTAAAAACACCCCCATTCTTAAGGAAATGAGCAAGCACAGAGCTTCTTTGCTAAGCACAAAGGAAGCCACAGACCAGCTGCTATTACAGTCCCACACATGGACACTATCCCCCAGAAATCTTGGCATGTGCCAAGAAACTTTGGACATTGAAATGTGTATGCCAAAAGAACAATGTTAGCCACCAAGAATAGGAAGTGACAAGTACTCTCCCTGGGGACTTGCTGTCTTCCACAGCCACAGCTGAGCAGCCAAAGGGATCAAACAGGAGACAGTTAGAGCCCACTGACAGCCTCTCATACCTGCCATAAAATGACAGGGAACAGGTGGTTCTCCATGGCTAGCCAACCATGAGTGATGGACGGCATTCCCTGAAATATGGGAGACACAATCTGGTGAAGATCTTAGGAGAAGGAGGGTAGTCTGCATCCTTAGGCTCAAAGGAGTAGTGTTGTCACACAAAGTAGCCACTAGCCACATGTGGCTACTGAAGTTGAAATTCTGTCTAGAGCTCAACTCTCTGGTGGCCCGAGCCACATTTTAAGCTCACAGTGGTGGCTATGTGTGTTAGCTACTGAACAGAGCATGCATAGGTCAGGTCTACCATTGTAGTACCCATCATTCCACCTGGTCTCCCTGGGGACAGGGAAGAACAATCTCAGCATAGATCAATGCCACAATGTTTGAATGCATGAAAAGAAAGAATGTTTGAAGCGGAGGGTTATCTCATGACGTCAGGGTTCCCAATGGCCCATAGGTGTGATGACAAGACAGACTTGCTTTGTTCAAAGCCAAAATAAGCATTGAGACGTTCGCTTAATATTGTTGAAACGTTTGGGTCCAGAATACAGCAACCTACAAGGCTAGGGGATGGGATGGTCCATCAGCAATGATTGGGTGCTAAAAGCCTGCGGTCTCCTGACTGCGGGTGGTTTAATGGCCTCCCTCAGGCTTTCCTCACAGCAGGTCATTCATATGCATTATGCTCATGCCTCACCCACAGATGGTGAACAGAGACGCGAAGCTTTAAAAAAAAAGGTCCAAGCATTCCAAGTTATTACTGTAGTAAATGGCTACATATAAATGACCACACCACGTGACTCTTAAAGCAGCACTCTCCCTTAGAGAGACAAAGAAAAGCATCTTTTTAGCCTAGGGCTAGAATAAAATGTGGCTGGTCCAGAAGCATAGGAGTAACTTTCCAACCTCGCAGGGGTTCCTAGTTCTACAATCTGAATCAATATTGTAGCTCAGGGAAGCATATGGTCCACGTTTATAGAGGTCTTGATGAATACTTACTCCTTCAAGAAACCACATGAGAAAATACTTGTCCTGATTTTATGAGGGGTGAACAGTTGAACGCCACCAAGATTAGGAGACCCGCCCGAGGGACACAGTAATGATGTGGCAGAGACAACATTCGAATTCACTTCTGGCCCCTGCAAGGGGAGGTGGTTTCTTGGCTTCCAGGGTCTCTGCCTGCTCTCAGGCTTCATTCCCCAAACCAGAGTCTGGGCACTCTTACAACACTGGTAAAAATATGCCACCATGGCTGGAAACCCTTCAACAGCCTCCTGCTGCTCATCTAATTAAACCCACCTACTGAGCATGCTCAGGCCCTGCAGGAAGTGGCTCCATAGACCACCACCACCATCCATGACCCCTCTTCTCTACCAAACTCCAGCCCCGTTCGCCTCCATCGCCAAGCGAACCTCACTTCTGTCTCTGGGTGCCACAGTGGCTGTTTCTTCTTCCTGCAATGACTTCTTTCAACGCTTGGCATGAGGACCACTTGTCAAACATGTCAACCTGGTAACTGTCCTCACAGAACCTCTACCTGTGCATTACATGTTCATTCTCCATCAGTCCTATTAGATAGAAAGTCCTGTGAAGGTAACTATTTCAGGGACTCCCATTAAAGTTGCTGGGAAATGAACCCCGAATCATCCCATGATTGGCTGGGTGATTAAAGACCTTCCTTTGGCCTTACCAATGGGCCTTCGTATGTTCATGGAGGGAGGATCAGGTCTCTCTCTGAGTATTTGAGAATGTTTACAACTTCCCTCTACTTTCTAAAGCTACCTTATTTTTAGGGGATTAACTGGGTGGAGTAAGAAATACTGAACCCTATCATGGACATCTGCCAAAAACGACATCCTTTCGGGTTTCGGCTCAATGGTGGGCAAAGAAGAGAGAGGGGATACCAGCTAAGGTAAATCGTAATTCAAGACAGAGCGGAACTAGAGTCAAGTGTGATCCCTGCGCCATTCCCCAAAGCGACACAAAGCCATCAGTGTGGAAAACCCCTGGTTAAACATCTGCTTCTCTGGGCGAGGCTTTCCTCAATGTTCAGCCTGTGTGTCTGATCACACAAGGAATCTGTTTTTCTGCTACCCCCCCCCCCCAGTTACACACGAGAAGGTATATATTTGCATAAATTGCTTTGGAAACATACTGAAAGGGGTGTTTCCATGTCTAACAACCCTGTTTCTACAATTCACTGAATGAGTTATTTCCAGAACTGAGTCAGATAGAAGTGGAGAGAGAAAATGGGACTTGAGTCTTATTGCCTTACATCACTCTGAGCCTATTGTTTCTCCCAAGCCTTTCTCCATGTAAAGCAGAGAGAGATTTCAAGACTCCAAATGTCTCAAAAAATATCTTAAAACTCAACCAACATTCAAAAGAAATGGCTGTGTGTCCTCAGCCTTTGTATATTTCCTGGCTGAAACAGCCTACCTTTCAATTCCAGCACGAGATCTAAGTAAGGAGGCTGGACCATCCAGAGCTGGGCTCAGGAGCACCTCCTTAGGTTAGGAAGCAATTCTTCACTTGGCGTTCACAATCCCAAAAAGACAAAACCATGGCAAGGAAATGTAATGGAGAGAACCAGCTCGAGGGAAAGTCCCTAGGCTTGAGACCTTCTGGCTGGGATAAGACAGGTGAGGAACTTAACCACTCCATTAGAAGCTCAAGGGCACTGCTTGGTTCATCAGGTCACGTCCCACTTATGATATCATGGCTAAGAGTCCATCCCATTTGGTGGGGGAAGTATTGGTAATTAACAAGCACATAATGAAACCCAGATCTCCAAGATGGTTGAGGGGTATAGGATATATGGTTTCCCACAAAGCAACGAGGGCCTTGAAGAGCTGGGTTGAGTTGGAGCATACTTAGACTGTAAGTGCATCCAGACTGTCACATCATGGGTCTGCAGCGAGGCACCCATCACGAGAGGGGAGCCATCCGCAGAGAAGTGTAGGATGGTGTTTCATCCTCACAAAAGAACAGGAAAGAGCAGGAGCTTGAGTGTGGAGAAGGGTAACAATCGGGAAACTGGTTTGTGAGGACAGGGAGTGTGGGCTGAAAGCAACGGAAGGTGTATTCAACTTGGGGATAAATGTGTGACCCTGTGACTACCAGGACTGCACAAACTGGCCACTTGGGTGGCTTTGTTGAGACTCATTAATGGAATGAGGAAGTCAGTATCATCGAAGAATGGGTTCACCATGCAACCATCCTGTGTAAGATAGGACCCCTGTTGCAGTCAGCTTCCTAGTTGCTGCGCAGGAAGAACCCAAACAAAAGCGGCTTGTGGTGGAATGGGTTTATTTGGCTTATGGACTCGAGGGGAGACTCCGGGCTGGACATCACCTCTGCCACAGCACTGCAAACAGCGGCAGGAAGGTGTGCCAAACTCTGGCAAGGGGAAGCTGGCTTTTAACCCCATAAGCCCGCCCCTGACAACACAGCTTCATCGAGGCTGTAAAACCCAAACTGCCATCAGCTGAGGATCGATCTATCAGAACATATTCATTTGTTTGTGGGGGACACCTGGATCAAACCATGACAACCCCCAAATATGACACGACAGAATCTCTGATAAGCACACCCTCAGAGACAGTGATGGTATGAGCTAAGCCTTGTGCAGTGTACCCCAAAGGCACAGGGTCATGACCTCCCTAGTTACCAAGACAGTGCATGCGTGTTGGAGTTAATATTACTTTTTCTAAGCTGTATGTTGTCTCCTCTGGTGCTGGGAACTCAAATCCAGGGCCTCAGGCATACATGCTGGACAAGCATCCGACCACCATACCGCATCTCGTTTGTCCTTAAGTTGGAAGGAAACATTCATTTTAAGGCCTTTCATTTGAAACCTTCCTCCAAATGAAAAATGTTTACAGTGTGCACCCACAAAGAAATACACCACTATATGCCATTAAAGAAAGTGAGCAACTCTCTCCTCTTACACAGTTGCCTCTTTATGCAAGTCGTGAAACTTCCAGAACTTCACAAATGTATGCCATACATATATGCACAGACAGCACTGCGGGGACTCTTACATTTAAACAGTATCAACTATGACCAAGGCTCGACAAGTCAGTGCGCACAATACAGGAGTCAAGGAAGGAGTTGGAGGAGGAGAGCTGTATAAATGAGGATTATATATTAGGACAGCATCTATGGAGAAACTGGAAGGAGGGGCAAACTAGAGTTATATACAGTCTCAGTGGAAACTTCAGCCCAATGAACACGCAGTCCTAAAGCCAAAATGACCTTAAGAGCTGTTGGGCACTGCCTGTTGGCACTGCTACTGAGGGCACGGAGAACAAAGGGTTAAGGATGTATGAGTGAGGTGAAACCCCAATAATTCAATAATTCAGTAGGCGTTTCCCAGCTCCATCAACCCTGACTCCCAACCCCCATGGGCCAGCCACAGGAACCAGCATTCCCATCTCAGCATGACTGGCAATGGGTCCTTGTACACATACCCATGGACCACTAGAATCACATATTTCCTGCCACTCAGGTCCCCAAAATTAGGTATTCTCAGGTTGTCCATACTCACCTATCCCAGTGCAGGCCGCTAACTCACCACCCTGATCAACCAATCCCCTTTTCTCTTCCCTATTCCCCATCCCCCTGACCCCCTTTTTCCTATAAATGTAAGTTCCCCCAATTGAATAAAGAACCACGTGGATATACTATACACATCTGCTTGCCACTGCGTCGGCCTGCCAGCTCTGTGGACCCTGCCAGCCCTGAGACAGCGGACAGCGGAGCAGTGATCAGCCCTCAATGGATCTCACTATGATGAGCGTGGACAGGCTTTCCATCGAGGGCATGTTGTAGCTCATCTAATGATCGTCCCATTTGAGGACACTCAGGTGCTTTGATTTTTCCTCCTCCAACCAACGATACTACTGTAGAGAAGATATTAATAAATGGAATTACTAGCTTGAATGATCTGAACAATAAAACAAAACGCTTCCTCCAAGTCAAATGACACTCTCATCACAAGCAGTTGAATGCTCTATTTCTACCCACTTGTACGGTTGTTAATCACTCAAACGTGCTGATGACGTGATTAGCAGAAGATGCATTTTCAATGTTTTGTCCATCCTTCATGACACATATGGATTGGTATCTTTGTGCTCTTGGATATTTTACATTGCAATTTGGAGTTGTGGTCTTTAAATTAAAATTTCTTATGAAAGTTGTATATTCCCAGAGACCCACACAATGAATCGCTTCTATAACTTTTTGTGTTTCTGACTATTGTCAGGTGGCTTTCTTTCCTATTTCCAGAATCTTTTCATACAGACTAGGAATTATCTATTATATATTTTCTCCTGCTCAGAGTTTTCTTCTACCAGTCATTTCCCATGTATTGTCTCATAATATAAAATGAGTTTTAATATAATTGTGTTGATCTACTCTTTACTGTATCAACATCATGCATTAAGATGACTCCCCTACTTCATGAATGTAGCCTTTTAAAAATACTTCTAGGGTTCTGTTTTTTATGCTCACTTCTTTAATCCATGAAGGATTTCTTTTGTGACTGTCAAAAAGTAGCAATTTGGTTATTTTTCCAATAGGGAAAACATTTGTGTTAATATTGAATGAATGCTTCAGCCCTTTTCTGATTTAAAACATCTCTACTTTTGTACCAATTACATATGATTATAATTACTATCTTATATTTTGATATCCGCCTAAGGAAGTCTTTCTTATCTTCCACTATTTTTATTCTTAAGAACGCTTAATTCCTTTATTGTAAAAAAGATAGGATCAACCTATAAAGTCTCAATTTTTTTACTGTAATGGTATTGGCAGATTTATGTATTTCATCTCTTGATTTATGTGGCATATTTTTTATATTGAGTTGTGATGGTTCAGGCACCTCCATAGACACCCGCCCCTCGAGTGGGAGGTGTCTAGCTAGAACTAAAACCTAGGTGCTAAAACTGATTGGTCAGATATAGACCAATCAACTGTCTCTCTGATTCACCTGGGGGAACTTAAAATTAACTTTCCTAGGACCAAGGTTCCTTCTTCTTCCACATGGCGTCCTAGAAGAAGGACATCTGACTCTCTAGGGACCGGTAAGGTCTCCCCCCAGACCCCCACCACAGCCTGTGGTGAGGGGCTGGATTTCTCTTCCACCTGAATCTTTCCTTCTCATGATCTTTCCCCGTCCTGCTTGTTTAGCTGAACAGCATAAATTCTGTTAAAACTCTCCATGTGTTCTCCCCAGTGGTGACTGGGCTGCTCCCCATCCCATTCTCTCTTAAACTGACTCTAATAGAATAAATGTGTGTGATAAAAAATATGCTTTCTGTCAGAAAATGTCCAATTCTTTGGCATTTCGAGACACGAACTCAGGGGAAAGTGCAGTGGTGAAGCCCTGGTGTTCACCCACTGTGCCCAGTTCCCATTACAGAGTCAAAACTTTAAGTCTTTTATATAAATTTATAGTTTTCCTTGCTTGGGTCTTACATATTTATCAGATTTCCTCTTGGATATTTTACCCATTGCAATTGGGAGTTGTGGTCTTTAAATGAAGCTTTCTCATGAAGTACCAGATAGGAAAGCAATTAATCTTTCTATGTGTTACATTGCTGAAATCTACTAATCTAACTGAACATAAATTATTCTCGTAGATTTTATAGGTAGTTAGTATCATCTGTGAGTGGTGATAGTGTTCTTTTTCACTTTCTACTATTTATTTTTATTATTTTATGACATTGGCAAGAATCTTCAATAAACAGGAGCAGTGACTGCAAAAACTTCTCAACTATGGTCCCTACTGGGACACAAATTACTTCTGTATTTCATCACTAAGTGTCATGTTTACTATGGATTTCTGGTTAGTGTACTTTAAATTTTTAAAATTACTTCAGGCTTTCAAGCTGTCTACCTGGACTTCAGCTCTGTGGTATAATGCCTCTGTTTTTGCAATACAATGGGAAAGGGGGGGCTCACTCTTTTCCTCAATTTTGGATCTGCAGTTCCTAAAATAATTAACTACCTCCCAAGAAGTCAACAATTAGTGTTAGCGAAATAAATTGATCGAATATAAAAAGCCAAGGTGTTTTGAAAACTAATGTAGAAAAATAAAGTCATTAATTTTGCCCTTGAGCTTTGGATTAAAGGAAGAAATGCAATTTCTGATATGTATGTGAGGATCTGGCTGGGGCTTGGGTTGACAGAGTTTAACCTGATTAGCATCAGAAGTGAAGCCTACTATAGCTCATTTTGACAGTTCCCAGACACAACAGTGTCTGGGAATGATCAATATTCTATCTGGAACAATTCCTTAATGTAAGTACTGTTTGGCAATCATATTATACTACCTCATGGATATGCTGATTTTTTTTTTGGTGGGGGAATCACTAATAGGGACCAAAGTTCACAGAATGTTACCAAGGAAATTCCAACGACTACACCTCCTCTCCATGTTCCTGCATTGCTTTCTGGGGACATTATCCCATGAGTGACAAAGAAACCTTTGCTCTCCTTCTGTGGCTATTCCCCCTGGCCTGGGCTCTTCGCTACAGGCTGAGGGGTTTCCTGTCCAAATAACAGCTTTGTCTCTGTTCACACGGCATCCTTCTTCTCTCCCCACCCTAACACCTCCATGGAGCAGATAAGGTCTGGCTTAAGAGCTGTTTTGCTCAGAAAGATGCCATGGAGGGAGAGATGGGTGTCTCAGAGGGGAGATGAAACATGATGGGAAGAAAAATGTTATTCCCTTTTCCTCTCTCAGAAAAGGCCAGAAAGTATAAGGACTCACACAAAGATGCTGGGGTAATGGGTATTTGTGTATATTTATATATGAGTATATGTCTATGGGGGAACAGAGGTCTCCAAGCTCCATCCTAGATCCACAGGGAAGCCACAAAGTCTCCCTTCCACATCCATGTGGCTGCTAACCACAGGCAAACTCAACTTTTGACATTTGATCTTAGCCAAAAGGTAGAGAAGCGATGCAAACTCAACTTCTTCATACGCTTTACAAATCTAGCATCCACAGGCTGTTATATTCACATAGCTTTGCAACCCTAGTCAAGAGAGAAGAGGATGTCTCCAGAGGCTCCACAGTCTCTCCTGGGTCTGCAAAAATGGGTACACTACATGTGTGTGCATGGCTAGGTGTTCTCTACCAGTGCCTGGGAAACTCCTAGGAAGGAGCTCTGCTGGAGAAGGCTGTCAGGGGAGGAAGATGCTAGGGGTGGAACTCAAGGCCTTGCACATGTTAGGTATCTGTCCCCCACTGAGCTATATACCCTCAGCCCTGGAGAACTTTCTGCCCATGCAGTCCTACAGGAAGGTCGGACCATTTTAAGACAGGCAGGCTCTGAGGAGTGGAAGATCATATCATTGTATGGGCAGAGAAGGGAACATTTGTAAAAGCTTCTTGAGATAGAGGTAGTGTTGTCTGGCCCCTAGATTCCGAGCCTCCCGCTGCCCCCAGCTCTGAGGCATATATTGGCTTAAGATCTCCACATGTAGCGTTGGCCTTTGCTCTCAGGCCAGCTGCTCTGGTCATTCTTGCCCTGGACCTGCTGGCAAGAATAGAAAAACCAGGTGCAACCTATACTGATTTCACTCTCCCATGGAGATTGTGTTTGTATTTTTCAGGATGCAGCAGCAAGAGAGCTGGGGCCCATCTAACCCTACCAACCGATTAGCTGAGCTGATAGCTGAGATCCTAGCAAGAGACGAGCCACCACAGTCATATCGTGGAGGATCCATATGGATCCCCGCAGAGAATGTCGGGATGAATAAGGGACCCACAGCCACAGCCATTCAATCAACACAGGATAAGCCAGTGAGACAGAAACCAAAGATTCTCGACACAAAAACCCCTAAGCTCACAACATTAAAACAGCCTTAATACTCACCCACCAGGACTCAGGGAACTGAGCAGAAGAGGGGGTGGAAAGATTGTGAGAGCATGGTGAGGGAGACTATCCAGAGGCATGGCACCCCTCAGTAACAACACACTTGGTCCAGGAGAACCGGGCTGAGTACTAGGCTATCCATGGTCCCCTGCCACAAGGACTGATCCAGACGACCCACGGAGGAGGATATCCAGCTGACGGGGGATGGGGAGGGGGGGCATTGGGGAATTGGGGATAACAACTCATTGTTTGCCCACTAAATAATGCAATTCATTATGGACTATATATATCTAAAAGAAAAACCAGGTGCATGTCTGGTGTGCATGGGGGAGTCCCTCTTGGCTTGGGTACAACACAGGAGCAGGAGAGAGGGAGAATATGACATCATCAGGGTAAAGGGATACCACTGTGGGAAGGGCCTGGAACATTCCACTTGCTCATCGATGACTCCGGAGGCAATGAGTAGTCATTAGGATGTCCTGGACAGGTTATATGGCAGATTGCCTAAGGCTTTATTCCTTCGTGTCTCTGGATCCTACCACAGAGGCTAGGATATACCAAATTAGCGCTTATCTTTATTAAATTAATTTTTAAAGTGACTGCATTTATGCAGTTGGGATGCTTAGGCAGTCTTGAGGAAGGCCATACGACGAGAGAATGAAATGTCCTTTCTAAGCCTCGTGGCTTAGGATTTCCTAAAAATATGAGACTCCCCTTTCCCTCCTCGTCGGATGTTTCCTTTCCAAATTTCCAGTGTAGATAAGCACTAACTTCTTATTGCTTTCTAAATTTCAATCTGAGTTCAGATTTTGAAGGATTCTTCCCTCTTGCCTCAGGGAAGGGCCATGTACTCCAAACTGAAACATGAGGACACTGAACAAACGAAGAGGAAAAATTTTTCAAAATGCACAATGATGTTTTGAGTGTGCATTTACTATTATTAACCCTAAATGCATTACTAAATCCTCAAAGCAATCCCTTAACTGAGGGTTGCGATTCAATGAAGACTCTGGCTATTGATCAGACAGCCATATGTGATTCAAAAACCCCACGGGCTCTGTCCACAGCATATGGCCACAATTTTTTAAGCCCTTCCTACATCTGCACCCCAAATATATGACACAGTATTTTCTCTCATCAACAGATACTGTTTCCCCACCCAGTTTACTCTGGCCAACAGAATGCATAAGAAGCAACCTCATGCTGCTTGCAAAACCTGGACCCTTGTAGGTTTCCATTTTCACACCTAAAACCTTGTCCAGTCATGCCAACACATGCAGGCATGATGCTGGCCTATGGTGGGTACTCAATAAACGCCAGTTGATCTACCCAACAAATCAGAAAGAAAGAAACCATCACTCTTACAGACCTGGGGCCCAGAGCAAAGCATGGTTCACATGGGTTGTCTTAATCTGAACTCCAGGTCAGGAAAGGCAAGGAGAGGAGCAGAGAGCCTTCACAAATTGTTTGAACCCAGGGAAAAAGCCAAGTGAGGTCAAGGCCGTCTGAGCTTGCCTGTGCCTCTTCTGATTACTCAAATAAAGAGATGAAGTGGCTGGGTCTGTCTTGCAGTGTTTATATAGTTCTCTGGCATTTTCTGAGCTGTACACTTTGGATGAGGAGTCTGTTTGCTTTCAACTCTGGTTATTTTCTCTACATAGTTCATGCGTTCCAGGCTGGTCACCTGCCATCAGAACTCCCTGCCATCTGTGCTTCTTGCTCGCTGTGTTTTCTGCTCCTGACTCGCCCGGCCTTCTAATCGCCAATGGCACTGTTGGCCCTGAGGATCATCCTGCTCATTCGGGGCTACTGACTGGGTTCTGGGGTGGACAGACTTTTTATAGCTCAGGTCCTCTGGGGTCTTCTCCCCAACTATATTCTTAGACCATCAAGCCTCCTGGATCTTCTCAGGTGTGTGTGTGTGTGTGTGTGTGTGTGTGTGTGTGTGTGTGTGTGTAGACACCTGATTGGCTTCCTCCTCCAACTTGGCTTTCCTTCAACCATGATACTTCTGCACTGCCAGATGCCAGGAAGCTCCCAAATGGGAAGCAAGACAACAACGTTCCAGGTTCTCTTTCCATGTGATGTCGTTGTGGAACAAAGCTGCTCTAAGGAGCACATGATCCTCTGGGGGGGAGTCACCCAGTATTATTCACTCTGAAGCAGGGTCCAAGTGACTGAAAGCTACATGCTAATTTCTAGAACACTGACATGCCGTAAATGGTTACTGCCTGGTGGAAGACTTTGCCTGGCCAAAGACTTCAACTCTGTTGCTCTATAGAACACTGCCTGGCTCTAAACCTACCCAGGAATCTTGCTCTGTTCCAGACCCAACCCTCTGCTCCAAGAACCTCTTCCTCCTTTCCCCTGCCTAATACCTTATCCGTTATCACACACTCCATCAGAGAAACCATCTTCAAGTCCCATGTCCCTGGGTCACCTCTCCCCTCAGATGCCCAGGAACTGCAAACATCCTGTGATGTACTGAACATTTAGTTGGGACCTGGGTATCAACAGAATGACAAGCGATTTCCAGTTCTCCCAGTCCTTTGTCAAATATTCCCAGTCACTTCCCCAGAAGTGATTGATTCCTTGCCATCAGACCCCTCAACAGCCAGGAGTTAAGAATGAGGGCAGTTTCTGGTATCTTTTTTGTGATTCTGCTCAGGGGCATGTACTGCTGCTGGGGAGAGGGGATGAAGTGCTCCCCGCTGTCACACGATGGTCCCTACTCTTCTAAGTGCTTTAACCAGACATAAAGGAGCCTGTTGACATTTGGCTAGGAATGAGGCCACCTGCTGATCTTCACCGTCACTGGGCTACATATTCTCTCATAGGCAGAGGTGCCATTCTCACCCTCCCTAGCTCCATGCCCATAAGCGGTGCCCTTCCCTTACTCCTGGCGTGAAGGCACAAGCTGTCATTCTGGCCTTTATATCCTATATCACCCTCATCCACAAAGCACCTATAAACCCTTGTTCCAGTGATTAGCTGCTCACCCTGATGGCCCCTAAAGCCCTGATCCCAGGCACTCTTGGCACACTTGGGCCCACAGGTGGCATCGGCAGCTTGAATCAGCCCACTGGCAAGGTAGCCTGTAGTTACAGCCCAATCTTGGTGCTTCGCTGGCTTCCCCTTTCTGGAGTGATGTGTGAGTCATGCCAACTTGAGGCCCTCCCTGGCATCACGCTCCTGTGGAGGGAGGGAGCTGTGAAGGTAGGAACAGGAGACACCTGCTCACCTGAGGCAGATGAGCCAGGACATGGGTCTCGTTGCCTCTGCTGTTCTCCAGTTTAGAGAGATGATAACCCTACCTGGAAGGGGCTTGACACCTGGAGAAGCCTGCTTTCCTGGCTTCCATGGGCTCTGAAGTGTGTCTCCTCAAGTTCATTCACTGAAGCCACCACCGGGACAGTGTTTGGAGATAGTGACTTCTGGGACATAAGTATGTTTAGGTGAGATCCCAAAGACGGGCTCTCCTGGTGGACTCTCTCTCTCTCTCTCTCTCTCTCTCTCTCTCTCTCTCTCTCTCTCTCTCTCTTCTCTTCCTCTTTTCCCCATCTTCCTCTCCTTACCATGTGAGGACACAGAGAGAACTCAGTGGTCTTTGAGCCAGGAAAGACAATCTTTACCACAAAGTAATCCAGAACAGTGAGAAAAGGAATGTTATGTAGACCCCCCTTCAGTAACAACATACAAAGAGGGGTGGAACCGGGTTGACTCCTAGGCTCTCCATAACCTCCTACCCCATGGACTGATCCAGTTTGCCCACGGAGGAGGGTATCCAGCTGATTGGAGACAGGGAAGAGGGAAATCGGAGAATTGGGGGCATCAACACATTATTCGCTCATTCAGTGTATCTAATTATGGATAATAAAGAAGTAAAAGAAAAAAGAAATGTTATGTAAGCTATCCAATTTGTGGTATTGCGTTCTGGTAGCCTGAACTGAGACACTGAACACTGATTGCTTCCCCTCAGTAACTCTTGGTATGAGATTTGTAGCAAGGGCCAGATCCATCAGGCTCTATAGTTTCAGATCATGGAGTACGTATGGTACCAAAGTTCTTCTCACCCAAGCCCTCCATGGCAGAGGGATCCAAGGTCATTCACTATTATTTCTATTAATTCTGTATTTATGACTCATTTCTGCATGTAGTACAGCACCTCGGCCATGGTGGGTGCCTGACCAGCAGGAGCCTTCTCGCCCAACATCTTCCCCTCTTCGGTAGGCTCCATTCCCCCAAATTGCAACACAATCCACCTACCTACACAGCTGAGGAGGACTTCGGCCCCTGACTGTCCTTCCATGTCGCACATACACTCACTCACCAAACCCTGCTGATGTCACCCCCTTGTCCATCTGCTCCAATCACCTCCTGCCCTGATCCGATGGCATTATGGCTGCAGTGACTGGCCAGCCTTGAGCTGCATTCCTCAACCTCTTTCGACGTTGTCTCTGGCCTTGTGAGTAGTTCTCACCAATGGGCAGGGATGTGAGTCATTTCTAGACAGAAGTAAGTGTGCCTTTTCCACTGGCTATTTCTCCTGCCATCTCTCCAGGGAAGCAAAGGCTCTGAGCCATTGAGAAGATGATGGCAGAGCCCGAAGTGGGAGAAACATGGAATTCCCAAATCACTATGTGGAAAATGTGAGCCTAATGTGACCAACGCAATAGCAACCAACAAGTTTGGAATGAGTCGTATCACAGGGACCATTGGGAGTTTCTTATAAAAGGTAGAATTGGGCTAAAATAGACGTATACAGGGATGTCTTGTTTTTATTGGTGGGAAGGGTTAACAAGCGTGTTTAAGCAGAGAAATTATGTGAAAGAGAAACATTTCTGGCCATATAAGGAAGCTGAAGACAGGAGGGTTTTCTAGTATCTTCCAATTAGGGAGCACTGAAAGGGAAGACAAGGGGAGCTCTCTCTGCAGCCCACTACTCTTAGTCACCCATGACTGAAGTCAGAGTTTCAAATCCTGATCTAGGTGGCAAAATGGATTGGCCTTCTAGTTGACAAATCCCAATCTATATTCTTTCTTCCTTTTATTTTTATTATTTTTTTTTTGAGGTAGAGTCTCACTCTAGCCCCGGCTGAGCTGAAATTTAGTTCCAGACTGACCTTGAACTCACAGCGATCCTATTTCTGTCTCCCAAGTGCTAGGATTAAAGGTTCTTCCTTTTTACAAACCCTGGCAGAATAAACCTCCAGTCCTCCATAACCAGGAAACCAGCCCCTCAGCATCAAGTGAACCCAGTCAAACTCAGCCAAGGGACTTTAGACTGAAACCAGGGAGAAGGGTGGCCCGCCCGGCCAATACTGATGGGGATGGCAGGAGGGTGGAGAGATTTCTGAGGCCAGCAGGAAGGAAAGTGCCAGAAACATTTCCTGAGTCCTGGCAACAAAGATGCTCAGGGTTTTCACTGAGGTCCACAGACAGGCTATCGGAAAGAGCCAGACTTTGCACAAGGGAATGTCTGTGCTCCAGGGTCAACAGCTAAGGAAGAGAAGGCACTCTTAAAGCAGATCTAAGAATCTAACTCCGAAAGAAATCTTCCTCCTGTCTTGATTCTAATGGCTGCCAACCTTCTCTCCATGAGTTCCTAGAACTCTACCCCTCTCCCAACCTCCAGCAGAGCACAGAAGGCTGCTAAATAGTCAGCCAGGGGTGCACTCGACCTCTCAGAGGCACAGCTAAGGACGGGATATGCTGGCGTCTCCACGTGCCAGTGGATTCATTCCATCCTAGGTTACATAACCACCAGGCTACAGCCAAGGTCTGAACTGACTAGGAACATGGAAAATGGTCCAGCAAATAAATTCCAGGAGCATTAGGCAAATAGTCTTTTTAAATAAACAATAGCTTTCATTTTAGCACAGACATGATGAAAGGCAGTAGAAAGAAAAGGAGGAGAGAGAGAGAGAGAGAGAGAGAGAGAGAGAGAGAGAGAGAGAGAGAGAGAGAGAGAGAGAGAGAGAAAGAGGACTGGATCCTTCCCAGATGACAGAACTTCCACTTACCCGAGCCCAAGTCCTCTGAGTACCCCCAAAGCTCAGGGCCCTAGAACTATGGCAGGAGGGCTGGTGTGATGACAGCATTGTCCAGAGCAAGGCCATCTTTCCTCCCATGGGCAGGGCCTCCACCCTGCAGGGCTGAGGACTCCTGAGAATCATCGGCTGCCTAAGGGGAGATGTCCTTTCCACTGGCAGAGATCTTTCTGGAATAAGGCTGTGACGTGCTCTGAGCCAAGTATTCTTTACTTGGAGTTGGGATCTGGAAGGAGCATGTCCTCTAGAGGTGTTTAAGTCTAATCTGGGGGCTACCCCTCCTTGCCACCTTTCTGCCCCCCTAGGACCCACCCACAGAGCGGTAAGGGGGACAACTGTGCTTTGGCAAAGGACCCAGGAGCGACTCCCAGACTCAAGCCAGGCTTCTAAGCCAATGCCAAATAGCAGGGTGGATATCTCTTGGAAGGTATCGGAACTGATGGCTGCACTCGAGTTCCAAGCAGAATGAGGACTAGCTATGGTCATAGCTAACCAGGCTTGGCTAAAGCCATGATGCACAGGAACCATTAATGCGTCTTCAGCGTGAGTCCTGAAATCCCATGGGAGAGCTCTGATTGGGAACCAGTTAGCAAAAGAGAACCCAGCCCTCCTCCCTGTTGGCTCCCTCACACACACACCCTTACCCAGCTGGGCTCCACCCTGACCCTCCACCCAGCCCTGGAATATATTCCTCTTGTCTTCCTGAACAGGGGCCTGGGGTAGCATGAGGACAGGCCCTGGCCCATGGGGGGGGGCTCATGAAAGGACAGTCTCTTCAGAAATGAGGGAAGCACCTAGAACCTACCTAAGCACCTAAGACAACCACGGCCTGACCATCCACACACGTCCACAGGAGGCGTGTGAACCAGAGCTGGGTAAAGAGAAAACATTGGGGAGGGGCTGGTAGGCAGTTTCTTAGAAGAGGCCCATCTCTGTACTAAGGTCCAAGAAGCCTCAGAGATCCAGGTTCATATTGGCTCTGCAGCTTATATTACAAGGTAAGAGAACAGAACTGAGCTCATTTAATACTACCTTAAGGCTGGAGAGATCATGGCTTAGCAGTTAAAGGTGCTTGCTTGCAAAGCCTGGAGACCGTGGTGCAACTCCTCAGTACCTACGTAGAGCCAGATGCACAAAGTGGTGGGTGCGTCTGGAGTTTGCAGTGGCAAGGGCCCTAGTGTACCCATTCTCTCTCTCTCTCTCTCTCTCTCTCTCTCTCTCTCTCTCTCTCTCTCTCCTCTCTCTTCCCATGCAGATGAGGTCTGCTCAGCTCTGATCCCATCACAGTATGCACACTCTTATATCCCCTAGTGTGTGGTAGGGGGAGTGCTTCTGGGTCCATGTCACAAATATGCCCAGACCTGCTGAGTGACCACAGGCCAGGTACATGAGTTTCTGTTCACACATAGGATGGAGGATATGATTCTTCCCTTGGAAGACAGAGTGGGACCTGTCATGGTTTGATCCAGGTGTTCCCCCACAAACAAATGAATGTATTCTGATAGATCGATCCTCAGCTGATGGCAGTTTGGGTTTTACAACCTCGATGAAGCTGTGTTGTCAGGGGCGGGCTTATGGGGTTATAAGTCAGCTTCCCCTTGCCAAAGTTTGGCACACCTTCCTGCCGCTGTTTGCAGTGCTGTGGCAGAGGTGATGTCCAGCCCTCTGCTCATGCTATCGTTTTCCCTGCCAGGATGGAGTCTCCCCTCGAGTCTGTAAGCCAAATAAACCCATTCCTCCACAAGCTGCTTTTGCTTGGGTTCTTTCTGCGCAGCAACTAGAAAGCTGACCGCAACAGAACGTCACTATAGCCATGGTACACAGAGCTGGGCCCCTTACAGGAATTAGTGAATGGGGATGATAACTGGATGGATGGAATGGGTGAATGGGTGAGTAGCTGTGTTGATGGAGGGCAGGCAAGGTGGGTTCTTTCCTTTACAGGACATTATCAAGTGTAAAACACTAAGAAATTTCCCTAACTAGTACCAATTCATCCACCATTGACCTTGAGCTGAACTTCAAATGCCAATGGATAACTCCCTTTGTCTTCCAGGAAGAAAAACAAGAGCCAAAAGCTTGGACTTCTGAACGGAGTTGGGACTTGAACCTCAGTCTATTCTCCCACAGTAGCCCCGTGAGCTCACAGGCAGATTGCTGCAAGCTCTGTTTAGGAAGATATATGCTTCGGGGTTCATCTCAAAGCCATAAGATGGCCGAATATCTGCCCTGAAACGTAGAGACATTGTTATTATAAAAATTATTAGTTTAACTAATTGAGACTTGAATCTTGGCCAGTGATATTTTTAATTTTATTTTATTTCTATATTTATTTTTTTTGTAAGGGGAGACAGAGAGAAAGAAAGTAGGTGTATCAGGGCCCCCAGCCATTGCAAACGAACTCCAGATGCATGTGCCACTTGGTGCATCTGGGTTTAAGTGGGTACTGGGGAATCAAACCCAGGTCCCTAGGCTTTGCAGACAAGCACCTTAATTGCTGAGCATCTTCCACAGTCCTTGGTCAATAATATTTTAATGCAGAATGATAAAATAACCTGCTACCTTCCCAGGTGCATAAGCAATATATGCTAAGCCAGGGATACACACATGTCAGTTTCGTCCTGGAGTGTCACTGTGGATGATGGAACTGTGCCAGCAATAAAAAAAAACACATCAGTTTCATAGATTCCCCCCCCAAGCTCTTGGGTTTATCTGTATTCACTCAATCCTGCTGTCGATTTTACAAAAGACAAGAGAAGGGTAGGGATTGGGGATGGACAGGAAGTGAGGGAACTAAATGTCACAAGCAGAATATGGAACCACAGAAAAATACATCCGTTAACATCCCAAGAGGACACAGCTCTGCCAGCAAGTTATTTCCTCAGTGGCTCATAGGTACAAGAGTCAGGTGTAAGGTAACAGGCTGCCCAGGTTGCCCAGTGTAATGGTTTGATCCAGGTGTCCCCCACAAACAAATGAATGCGGTCTAATTGATCAATCCTCAGCTGATGGCAGTTTGGGTTTTACAACCTCCATGAAGCTGTCTTGTTGGGGGTGGGCTTATGGGGATTATAAAACAGCTTCCCCTTGCCAGTGTTTGGCACACCTTCCTGCTGCTGTTTGCAGTGCTGTGGCAGAGGTGATGTCCACCCCTCTGCTCATGCCATCATTTTCCCTGCCATGATGGAGTCTCCCCTCAAGTCTGGAAGCCAAATAAACCTATTTCTCAACAAGATGCTTTTGCTTGTTTTTTTTCCTATGCAGCAACAGAGAAAGTTGACTATAACAGTTTTGGTACCAGGATGTGGGATCTGTTGCTGCTAGAACCCTGATCTTGTGGCTTTGGGCTTTTGGAAGTGATCTGCAGGAGGAATGTGGAAGGATTTGAAACCTCATTCTGAGAGATGCCTTCCAGCGCTGTGAGTACAGCTTCACGGACCATTCTGATCAGAGCTGAAAGTCCTGAATGCAGTCCAAACTATGGACTGTGAGGTTTGGTTTATGAGAGGGAGAAAGAACTTTGTCAGGACTGTGCCAGAAGCAGTTTGCGTGAGAGGCTTACTGCATTCTGCCTGCCTGTGTCCTGGGAACCTGTGCAGGCTTGCTTGATGTAAAGATGGACTGGTGTGAGCAGATGGAGATGGCACAGAAAGAAAAGAGATCTTTGGGCTGAAACTGCTGCCCGTTCACCTGCAATTGTTTGAGAGATTACAACCATTGAGATTGGACCAACTGATCTGCATTGGAACAAGAGGAAGAATGTGGACTCTTTGAAGTAGGGGGCCTGAATGCTTTGTTCCAACCCTGGATTAACAAATTGGTAGCCCACCTGGTTCTGTGGAATATGGCAAATGGAAGAAGAGAGGGTCATTGGATTTGAAACAAGGTTTAGTTTTTGAAAAATGGCCATTGGCAGTGTGAGGCACGTGTGTTGGATTACTTGTGTGGAGGCTAATGGAGCCATGAGGATGGACTGTGGGTTGCAATGGAGACCCAATGAATTTACAGGACTATGGATGGCTGCCAAAGATAGCTGCCAGCACCAGAAGTTTTCCCAGACTGAGCAGCCGAGCTGGAGGGGCAGAATCAAATCTCCAAGAGACCGATTAGAACTATTGAACTTGGAGTTAGAGATTGATGCTGCCCTGCTTGTTTTAAATCTTTTATTGGTTCAATCTGTTTTTTGCCATGCCTAATGTTTTGCAGTGTGACTATTTTGTGCCATTACGGGTTTATTTTTTGGCTCAGTTGAAAGCTGTGGTGACTTAGGAGTTGAGCTGACCACATTGTATTTATATCATGTATGATTATTAGTTTGTGGGGGCCAGGGGTGGACTGTCATGGTTTGATCCAGGTATTCCCCACAAACAAATGAATATGTTCTGATTGATAGATCCTCAGCTGATGGAAGTTTGGGTTTTACAACCTCACTGGAGCTGTGTTGTTGGGGGTGGGCTTATGGGGGTTATAAGCCAGCATCCCCTTGCCAGTATTTGGCACACCTTCCTGACACTGTTTCCAGTGCTGTGGCGGAGGTGATGTCCACCCCTCTGCTCATGCCATCATTTTCCTTGCCAGGATGGAGTCTCCCCTTGAGTCCATAAGCCTAATAAACCCATTCCTCCACAAGCCGCTTTTGGTTGGGTTCTTTCTGTGTAGAAACTAGAAGGCTGACTACAAAACCCAGCAACCCTAAGAAATATTTGGGAATTATTCCCTCCAAATACTAAATTGAAAAAAATTTCCTCCCAAATGCTCAGGGAAGAGTCAGTCACATGCATTCTGTAGCAAGGGGTGCAAAGTCATGCGGTATTAGAGCCACCATGCAGTTTGTAGGCATGGCTTTGGCAGAGCTGCTACCAAAGAGAAATGACATTCTCCTTGGAGGGAGACTTCAGAATGTGGCAAGAACATGTCCTTCTTAGGAGGGAATATGCCACTTTTCTCCAATGAGCAGTTAAGTGAGATTCCTTCCCTGGAACAGAGAAACCCCCTCTCAGAGCTTTCTAGAAATACTTCTTGCAGGATCCAGACATCAAGAGAGCAGAATGGCTGAAAGAACTTGATCAAGAAGTCATTCCATTGCCTCTAAAATCAGGCATGAGACAAGGATGCTCACTCTACCCTCTTCTGTTCAATGCAGTGCTTAAAGTCCTAGCTAGAGCAATACCACAACAAGACATCGAAGGAATAAAAAGAAGAAAGGAGCAAGTTGAACTCTCCCTATACACAGATGACATGATTTTATAGGTACAAGATCCTTTCGAATTTACCAGAAAACACCTAGATTTAATAAATCCTTTCAGTAAAGTTGCAGGATACAAAATTAACACACAAAATCAGTAGCTTTCTAATACACAAATAATAAACTCACAGTGAAATAAATCAAGAAAAATATACCATTCACAATAGTATAAAAAAATTGAGGCTGGAGAGATGGCTAAGTGGTTAAGGTGGTTGCCTTCAGAGCCTAAAGACATGGGTTCAATTCCCTGGTACCCACATAAGCCAGATGCACAAAGTGGTGCATGTATCTGGAGTTCCTTTGCAGTGGCTAGAGGCTCTGGCATGCCCATACTCTCTCTCTCTTTCTCTCTCTCTCTCTCTCTCTCTCTCTCTCTCTCTCTCTCTCTTGCTGTCTCTGTGTATTTCTCCACTTACAAATAAATAAAACAAAACAAAAAATGCACCTAACAATTAACCTAAACAAAAATTTTTGTGAAAGATCTCTCTCTCTACATTAAAAACTTCAAGACCCTAAAACAAAAATTCCAAGAGGATGCCAGACAATGGAAAGGCTTCCCATGCTCCTGGGTTGGCAGAATTAATGTTTCAAAAACCATTACATCACCAAGAGTTATCTGCAGATTTAAAGCCCCATCAAAATTCCAATGATGTTGGAATTCACTGAACTTGGAAAAAATAATCCAGGGATTTATATGGAAATACAAATGACCACAAATAGCCAAAGCAATCTTATGGAGAAAGAACACACTTAAAGGTATCACAATAGTTGATCTCAAATTCTACTACAGAGCAATAGTGACAAAGACAGCATCGTACTGACACCAACAGACACATGTAGATCAATAGAGACCCAGAAGTAAATCCACAGAGCTTTGGCTACCTAATCTTTGACAACGAGCCAAAAACATTCAAGTGGGAAAAAGACAGCCTATTAAAGAAACGCTGCTGGCAGAACTGGATATCCACCTGCCGAAGAATGAGATTAAATGTGTATATATTCACCCTGAACAAATACCAATTCAAAGTGGGTCAAAGAAGACCCTCATGAAAAACCTGAACTATCAAAACTTCCTCAGAAAAAAAAATGGGGAACTTGCTTTGAGATACAGGCATGGCAAGGACAGGCTTTCAATACCACAGAAAATTGTCTCAAAAATTAACAACTAGAACTACATGACATCAAAACGTTTCTGCACAGAGGGGAAAAGAAAAAAAAAACAGCAAAGTGAACAGATGACCTGTAGAATGGAAGAAAATCTTTGCCAGCTATAAACTTCAGACAAAGGATTAATAACCAGAATTTTCAAAAAAAAAAACTGCAAAAATTAAACACTTAAAAAAAGCTGCCAGGGGGGGCGGAGCAAGATGGTGACCGAGTAACAACCTCGCCAGGACTCTCCAAAAGGTTTGACCTCCCTCAACTGGTATCCAGGCTTTGGACACCGGCCGAACCCGAGTTCGGAATCTCCCTCCCTCCTGAACCCCTGGGCTGCAGCAGACGGGGTTCGCTAGCAGCTCTCTGCTCCGAGGCCGAGCCCTCCCGCCCCCACTGGCTCCCGCCATTATCCCCCGGGACGGATTCCAGGCTCTCCCGGCGGCGGAGGTTTCATTGCAGGGCTGAGACCCGGGCCCCTGGCCTCTCCTCAGCATCGGCTTGGGGGCCACAGCAGGGTCCCCCAGCAGATCTCAGCTCTGCGGGAGAACACAGAGTGGGCTGGGCCACGGAGGTTTGGGGTCTCCGTGGGTTCCGGGCAGCTTTCGGCTCTGCAGGGGAGCCAGCAGCTGTGCCCTCCCTC
>PVHP010012628.1:0-42636 GCA_004024765.1 Zapus hudsonius
TCGTCTCATTTGACCTATATTGATCTCACTCTCAGATGGAGATTCTGTTTGTATTTTTCAGAAGGCAGTGAGAGAGCCAGGGACAACTCAATTCCACCAACAAGACATTGGATGAAGGCTGATATCCTGTCAGGAGACAAACCACCCCTGACCTTCACAGAGAGTTGAAATTAAATCTATGGAAAAGTGATAAGACAAAAAGGAGACAATCACCACAGCAAGACTGATAATCCATGAAAGGTCAATGGAGACAGACACCAACAATACCCACCACAACCCAGGGCAAAGATCCAGAGATACTTAAGATCTCAACATCAAGACTCAAAACTCACCAACCATGACTCAGGGAACAGAGCAGAAGAGGGGGCAGAAGGAATGTAAGAGCCAGGGTCGGAGAGAATATCCAGAGACTTCACCCCTGCTCAGCAACAATGCACAAAGGGGGGAAGAGAAAAAGAAAAACTGGCCACATCTGGTGCAGTTCATAACCCTCTAACCTATGGACAGATCCAGTGTTCCCACAGAGGACCTAAGATACAAACTAAGCTTTTGATACCAGAAATTAGTAATTGGGTCATAACAGTAACTACTCAGAAATGGTCCTGTATGAATGGAAAATAGGGAGATATATATACATACATTGTACATTATAAATATAATTCTAGATTTGTCATGGAATATAGTAATAGCCTTGACAAATCTTTTTAACCATATAGGGCATATGAGTTGAATTAATTACATCTACAAACATTTTAAACTGACTTCTGAGTGAAAACATAAGTTTTAAGGGAAGGCCTGTTCTTCAAAAAGTAAAGCATGGATGTCTAACTTTAGCTAAATACACACAGTACGTGAAACTAGGAATATTATTATTCCTAGATTATTGATAACAAATATTCATAAGACTACAATAAACCACATCAAAAGTCCATTATCAGATGATAAAGCAAAATGTAACGTATACACAACTGAGGATTATTCATCTATCATCAAGCAAAATATTTACATTGAGGATGAAGAAAAACCTCCACAGTAATACTTTAGTGAAGAAAGACACAGTGGTTATGTGCTGTATTGATCCCATTTGTACGAAATAACCTGAATAATATGTAGAACATATAGAAGCAGAAACCAAATGAGTGATTGAGAAGGATGATTAGGAGACATGCCTCAAGCCTATCGAAAGAGACCAGGTTTCCTTTGTGAGGGATGGAATATCTTGGAGCTAAAAGGAAAGAATTGTTGAGTATTGTGTATGTATTTAAAAAACTACTCAATAGTGTGATTTAAAAGAGTTAACTATATATTCTATGAATTCTGATTCTAAAGAAAGAAAATCATAGTAGAATTGAGTTAATCTTGTAGTGACCGTGATACAACAGACATTATTGCTGGGAATAAATGCTGTAAAGCCACCACTTCTTTCAGGTACAAAATGATCTGACTAATCGTATAACTGAAGGCTCATAGGGATCCACCTAACATAAATACCTGCCTTTGTTTTGAAGGCTAGCCTAACTAAAGTGGTTGATTTTAAACGAGAATGTGTGCACATTGATTTAAAAGAAAGATTATGACTCTCGTGTGGTGTTCATTTGGAAGCAGTTCATGTTGAGTTTGCACATCCTTTGAGGAAAAAAAAAACCTCCATGCTTCAGTTTGTATTCAGCAATATCTACCACTTTAAATTGTTGGCAGGAAAGAGTTATTTAGCATTACTCATTCTGCACAATTTATAACATAATGATTGTAATCCAACCCAAAGGACGACGTACTATAGTGCCAAGGATGGAAATGGGCTCACATTTATCTTTAATGCAGAAATATGTTCTATTTTTAAAAGCCGAGAAAAATAAACAGATAAGGTCAAAGTTGGCACACTCTGTTTTAGTCTGGCTGGGCATTGCTTTTTGACTATTTAAGCGACCAGTGAATCACCTAGGACAAGCCTAATTAAAATAAGCTCAGTTTTGTAACTGAGATACTAAGCAGATGGTACAAATAAAGAAGTGCTGAGCTAGCCATAAATAATTGAGACAGGAAAAAGTACAAGGGGAATTAAGCTTGTTCCAGCAGTTTGTGTGAATATGCCGTTTTCTGATACACACATGCCTTTAGTATTGTGCCTCTACAAATAGACATCATGATATATATGACATTATAATTGCTGCATTTCCGATGCTACAAAGATAATCCATAAAATTTGGCGAAGGCTTAAGGCATGCTAGTTTTTTGAGGAGCAATGTAAAAAGGGAAGCATATGAATGAAACAGGCAATTGGAAGGCAGCATAAGGGCTCATGGTCCCTAGGAGACATAAATTGTTTGTAGTAATTTTATTATTTCATTTCTCATCATAAAGCCAATGGTTGTTGTTATTATGAAATCTGTTTCTCTTTCTCTGCCGAGTTTTCCAACAGGGCACAAGTTGACCATGGTAAAAATGTGCACCGTTAAAGACCAACAAAAAAAATGAACTTTCAAAATTCTCCTATGTAAACATTTAATAGTCTAAACACTGAATAGCATACACAGTGGATTGTGTTCTCAGACTACACATTACCACAATAAGTTCCTTGGACTTCAATATTACCCATGATACCCAGCCAACTACAGCGTGTTGAGGTTTCCATGGGGAGAAATGTGTGAAATAGACCCAGGATCTGCTGTGAAAGAAAATGTTATCAGGGGACTTTCACATAAATAAACAATTCAGTCAACGTGACTATCAGCTATATTGCTTTAGTTTCTCAACACATATCACAAGTAGCAGTGAAGTTTTAAGATTAAACTGAACAGGTGATTTTAGCTGTTAATGGACCTCCTTGCTATGGCTGATCTAAATGCACTTTTTGTTCTGGTGAAAGAATATGAAAGCTGCGGAGAGAACCTGTACAGCATTTTTGCCCAACAGGCTTTCTAGATGAACATGCAGATTAATAGGAGCCATTTCTGTTGAAAGGATTAAGAGATCAAGCTGGAGAGATGGTTCAGCAATTAAGGGAATGTCCTTTGCACGCATAAGAGCCTGAGGAAGCCTGAGGAAACACTGGAGTTCTATCCTCAGTCTCCATATAAAGAGCTTGGTAATACCATGCATTTTTGTAACCAAGTCCTGGGGAAAGCAGAGAATTGCCAGGGCTCACAATAAATTGACAAGTCCGGGGATCAGAAAGAGACACAAATAAGAATAGGCAGAACAGTGATGGAGAAGTCATCAGTTGTCCCCCTCCAGCCAATCACAAACTATGCACTCAGACTACCAGGATGCACCCTGTCAAGCTGTCAAGTTTATTTTGTTTGACCCTTCATTAATGTTTTCCTATATCACATTATCAGGCTTTGCATCCATAATCCAAACATTTCAAATCTAAAACAACTTGCCAAAAAATGAAAAGTGAAAAAATAGAATGCAGGGAGGGACAATGGCATATAGTTTATCATGAACTGATCGCACATAATGCTCCCTTGCTGACCACTGAAGAAACTCCTGTAAAATATTCCGCATTGCATTGTCTCCACTCTTCTCCACTGTCCCACCGTATGTCACCTCTTTTGACCATGACCATTTCCTTCAGCAATATTTACTTGATTTGCTTCTTTTTTATTGCCCATAAGGAGTTACATTATTGAGTGGGCAAACAATGAGTTGTTATCCCCAATTCCCCGATGCCCCTCTCCCCATCCCCAACCAGCTGAATATCCTCTTCTGTGGGTTGTGTGGATCAGTCCTTGTGGCAACGGACCATGGATAGCCTAGTACTCAGCCTGGTTCTCCTGGCCCAAGTGTGTTGTTACTGAGGGGTGCCATGCCTCTGAATAGTCTCCCCCACCATGGCTCTCACAATCTTTCTGCCCCCTCATCCACTCAGTTCCCTGAGTCATGGTGGGTAAGTATTAAGGCTGCTTTAATGTTGTGAGCTTAGGGGTTTTTGTGTCAAAAATTGTTGGTTTCTGTCTCACTGGTTTATCCTGTGTTGATTGAATGGCTGTGGCTGTGGATCCCTTGTTCATCCCATCATTCTCTGCGAGGTTCCATATGGATCCTCCACAATATGACTGTGGTGGTTCATCTCTTGCCAGGATCTCAGCTTTCTGCCTGTGGTCGGTTGGTAGGGTTATTTGGGCCACAGCTCTCTCGCTGTATCCTGAAAAATACAAACACAATCTCCATCCGAGAGTGAGATCAGTATTTTTATTTTATTTTATTTATTTATTTATTTATTTTATTTTATTTTTGAGATCAGTATTAGTTAACAAATATACATCATTCTGGATTACCTAGATTCTATTTTTAGTAGCCTCCCTGTCTATTGATTTGCTTCTACTGAAAGAAAGCCTGATGGGGGTACATACTGGTCCCATTACATTCAAGTCCGTTTCTGAGCACTTCCAGGAAGGCATGTTTGTTCTAATTAAATACAAGCTGACAGTATCCGTGGTATTGGTATGAACACCTGAGCCAATCCTAGGCAGCAGTGAATGGAAGACTGGCGTTTTGTGAAAGGCACCTGGGAGGTTTCACTGAAGATTGGAAATAAAACGTACTTAAAAGTTGGAAGTATTCTGTGATGCCACATGAGGTTCCGTTCTTTAGAAAACAATGCTTCCAGAAGAGCCATCATAAAAGTATATATATTATGATTCTTGCTTTGAATGAGCTTTATATTAGTACTAGAAAATTTTGGAGATTTGGCTTATATTTTTAATGTTCTGTTAGGATTTTTGTAAAAAAGTGTCTTTAGTTTTACTTAGTTGGGTATATTTCTAACATGTATTTCATGATTAAAATTCACACACTAGGGTGGAGAGTTTGCTCAGTGGTTAAGGCACTTGTCTGCAAAGCCTCATGACTTGGGTTTAATTCCTCAGTATCCATGTAAAGCCAGAGGTTAGTGGTACATGCATCTGCTCTTCTCTCTCTTCTATCTTAATCTGCTTGCAAATAAAATATTTAAAATAAATAACTTCACTTATTATTTTTCTTAATAGTGGATTACACATGCTTTAAACCCCTGCTTTTTCTTCAAATCATTTTTTTTTGGTGTGGGCACTGAGTAATGGACAGCATGTTAAAAGGGTTGAGGTTGGGGTGTGTGTGTGAAATACTTGAAAGTTTAAGAAGTTTCTGCAAGTAAAAGCAGAAAAGAAAGCCAATGGTGAAATATTATTTTACTCTTGCGAAAGTTTAAAAAAGGGTAGGCTTTATGAGGAATGGTAAAATTAAATTTTATAGACAAGGAATATAGCCATCTATCAAGACATATCCTTTCTGTTAAGACTAAAAATGATAGCTGTGTTTAAATCAGTTTCGGCACTAGAAAAATCTTGTGAAATTGAGTTTCATATTCTATTGAATGTCAAGATATCTTATTCACTCAGGAAACAGTTTCGCCTAAATATACGACTGGTTCTGCATCATTGTTGTGCTGAATTTCAGCATCACCCTCTGTACTTTCTGGGAGCTTGAGACTTGTATCAGCTCCATCAGAGTTACAAGGCAAGTGGAGAATTAAGGCTATCAATTTGAAGGCTATAGAGTTGAAAAGTCTCGGTTTGAGAAAGTAACTTAAAATGTCTAGCATGAGCTATATTTATTGGTTTAGCACCACTGCATAATGAAATTTATGAAACAATTATTTAACGTCTGAATTTATGACTAAATTACTGAGATAAACTTTTTACCCACTTATAGGAAGAACTCACTGGACAGTTCAGTGTTAGAAAAGGCAGAAGTCTGTAAACAATGCACAAAAAATCCAGTAGTTTTAATCATTTTTTCTCATAAAATGGGGTGAGGACAATCCATGTTTTAAGTACTGATCAAAGAAAAATAACTATGTATATGTATTTTTACAAAGAAAAAATGGAAAGAGCAAGTGGCTAATGGAGGCAATGTTTAGCCTTTAAAACTCATTACTTTTATTGAAATATCACATGAAATAAAATGAAACTAAAAGAAAACTATAATCATTAAACTTTAGTCACTGTCATCCTTAGAAAATGTGGAACCAACATGTGTTCTGCAAAGGTACTTAAATGTTTACATACTTGGTTGTATTTTTCTTTGTCTCCATTTTTTAGGTGAGAAAATACAAGTAATGATACATGCGTTGATTGTACTGGCCAGGGAATTGTTAATATTGTCTTTAATTTATGTACTGAAAGACATCTGGAAGGTAATTTGAGTAATCAGTATGAGGATATGAATAGCAAGCTGCTAATGATCTGTTATAAGACTAATGATATGGGGCTTAAACATTTAGTCACCTCATTAAATGGAAGACAAAGCTAGAGACTCATTCTACTTCTTAGTGTACTTCTCAATACTGAATAGAATACACTAAGTGGATGAGAGTGTTCTTGAGAAAGAAGTATTCTTTAAGAATGATCATCAATTTCCTTTATTATAAAAGTGTTTGTCAAGGAAATATTTTCCAAAATTAATGTTCTAGGCTTTAGTAATATGTAAGTTACTTTCTTGTTGATGAGACAAAATTCCTAACCAGAATCATCTAACAGAAGGAAAGAGTTTATTCCTGCTTATAGTTTTCAGGGGAAGTTTCTATCATAACAACAATAACATGGCAGGAAAACCTAGACAGTATCACAGGTTCACATCAACAGGGAGGAAGTAGAAAATTGCAAAAGCTCCAGGTGTGGCTGGACTTACTTTAACAGCCAAGGCCCACTCCAACAACATACATCCTCTGTCAAGGCTCACTTCCTAAAGGTATACAAACTTCCCAAATAACATAACCAAATGGGAATGTCATCAAACACATGAGATTTTGCATTCAAACTACCACAATAAAACGTACAATTTTAGAAATAAGGAGAAATATTCCTTGCACATCTTATCTTCTATGTGAGCATTTTTACTTCTACTAGTATTTTCTTATGAATGATGTCAAAGACTTACTTGTTACATTCTCAACTGTGACTATTTCTTCAGGGTCCTAAACTACTTCTTTTCACTCTATGTTTTGTTTTTTAAATAAAAGCCAAAGACACAAAAGCTTGCAATGCTGAAACAGCAAACATAATATGCATATAGACACTTTCTCCCACCCAAAACTGGATAAAGTTTATTATAGTAATTTTAATGGACATCAGCCTAATGGTTATTCTGACCATGTTTATAATGGTAATGTGTTAAACAAAAAGAAACATGAAAATACCACTTAAAATCTTTTCAAGTATCACCTTCACACTATCCATAATCAGTGATTTCCTCTCAATTTGTTGGAGAGAGATAATGTTGAACTGCAGTAACCTGATTAAGTTTCTTCATTGAAATTTATTAAATATTACTTCAGTACATATAGAACCTTTTTCAAAACCAGTATTCGGTTGGTACTCATGTGTTGCAAATAACTTCCCCAGAACTATTAGTTTAGAGTTTAAAGGGTGGATAGAAAAACATATTCCATTCTTCCAAGGAGAAAATCATTATCATTATTAAATACATTCTTTGACTTGGTGCAATCATTCTGAGAAGGAATATGTAACCAAAAGTTTGTGACAACTTTAATTAAAATAGATGTACATTGTCTATAGTGATTTTGCTCTTCTTAAAATACATGATTATTTAAAATGTTTGAATTAGAATGAACTGCATTTTCTATTTAAGTTTATTCTTTTTGTTAAATGTCAATAGAGTTGTAATAGAACACTTAATTGGGCCTCAGTAGACTTAATCTGGAAGATTACCAATCACTGGAATAGATATTTCAAACAAAAATTAATTTTAATTTAATATTATCCTTGGATCAGACACACAATAAATCTAGTCTCATTGCCATGGATGGTTTCATCAAGTTGGGAAGAATATTGGCAACAAGGAAATAAAAAATTATGGTACAAATTATTTTCCTCTAACTTGCTTATAAAATGTTAAAAATGTAAATGTCATGCTGAAATATATTTTATGGGTAGTCTTTTTTCTTTCAGTACTAAGCAAGGATGACTGCACAGAAACAAATATTTGTATTCATTTACAAATGCTAATTCTAATTGCAAAAACATAAAAAGTAAAAGTTTCACTCTATGATTAGGGATTAGTGTTAACTATGATCATGGAAAAAACAATGAATACTATTTAAAATATGTACCATGAAATAAAGTAGCAATACTTATCTCTACAAAAGAGAACAACATATACTCTACTATTGTAATAACAACACTATCAACTAAAATTTTATTATGGAATAAAATAATATTAAATATTTTATGCTTTATATTTAGTGAGCTAAATATAATTGCAGAAATCTTGTTATGACAACTAAAGTTTTGATTCCAGATTACATATTTTTGCATCTTTTTGCTTTTACTCAGAAATGTGCATATAATATACTCCTCTATATGAAGTTATGTTGATGGCTTCTCATCAATAGAATACATGACATTGCTATCATATTCACATTCTTCAATTTTTGGTGGAATGAATATATATATATATATATGTATATATATATATACATATATATATATATATACATATATATAATCTCATAGTTCATTACCTAAAGAAGGACATGCACACGTATATACCACATACACTATTCTCCAAGTATGAAAAAAATTATAAAGTATATAAGTCTTGGTAATTTAAAAGGAAAAAAATTCAGAATGATTTTGTTTCATAGAAGTTGCTAATGTTTACTCTGTGCCATTATATGTTAAAAGTATGTAACTTGTTTAGATTTTATAGAACTCACAGTTAAGGGTACATGCCTTGTGTTGTGTTATCCAGTTGTATGTAGGATAATTATAACATGTTAGACAGAATTGTGATCTTGCTACTGGGTTCATTTGGAAGTTAAGTATGATGTAAGGAAACATGGTTTCATGTTAATTTGAAAATAGATAGACTTGTGTCATAAATTTGTTGTGAACTTGATCCACAATAATCCAATCCACAGTAATCCACAGTAATCTTGAGAATTATATAGCAGATTTCCTTTAGGGAAAGGAATCTCAGGGGATTCAGGAAATCATGTTTTGCTAGAAATGAGCAGTGTAGGAATGAAATTCCAGAGACTCAAGAAATCAACAAATCTGGGAAAAGTTTGCAAGACCCCACCCAAAAGATATATAAAGGTGAAGGAAATCTCTCTCTTCCCACCACCCACCTTCAACTCCCCTTCTGTTTGCTGTTGTTTGTGTGGTGCTGATGATGTTTTTTCTTTATCTCATAGGACTGTGTACAGATGGGACAGACTCACCATTATGGAACTGTTTTGTAGCTTCAATAAATCCTTTCCTCCCATAACTGAGCCTGCTTTGGAAGTTGATTCCAGTTGTGTGTGGCTGATTATAAACCATCATACTTAATTTAGAAATGAAAACATTAAGATCATAATTCTACCTAATATGATATGACTACCAGATGTACAATTGAAAATATATAATCCCTCCCCAGCAACACAAGGCATGGTATCTTAAGAAATGCTTAGTGTCTAATATATAATAAGTTAAATATAAATTCAACAAGGATTAACTAATGATAAAATCTCAATTAATATTAATTACATAATAGAGATGTAGAAATAAAAACAAACAAATGTATTTGCATACATATGCACAAACATTCTTAGCAAAGTAAGACAAGGTCCTGCTTCTTCAACTTACGTCTGTTTATAGGCCTCAAGGCAAAGATGGGTGGGGACTGAGGGCTACTATGGTCTTGTCCAACACCTGCAGGGAGTATTTTTTTATTTTATTTTTTTAAATTTATTGCCCACAATGAGTTACATGATTTAGTGGGCAAACAATGAATTGTTATCCCCAGTTCCCTGATGCCCCCCATCCCCAATCCACTGGATAACCTCCTCCATGGGTTGTCTGGATCAGTCCTTGTGACAGGGGACCATGGATAGCCTAGTATTCAGCCAGGTTCTCGTGGCCATGCCTCTGGATAGTCTCCCCCACCACGGCTCTCACAATCTTTCCGCCCCCTCTTCTGCACAGTTCCCTGAGTCCTGGTGGATGAGTATTAAGGCTGCTTTAATGGTGTGAGTTTAGGGGACTTTGTGTCGAAAATCCTTGGCTTCTGTCTCACTGGCTTATCCTTTATTGATTGAATGGCTATGGCTGTTGGTCGCTTGTCCATCCCGTCATTCTTTGTTGGGTTCCATATGGATCCTCCACGGTATGACTATGGTGGCTCCTCTCTTGCCAGAATCTCAGCTATCAGCCTATGGTCGGTTGGTAGGGTTAGATGGGCCCCAGCTCTCACTGCATCCTGAAAAATACAAACACAATCTCCATCAGAGTAAGATCAGTGTAGGTTAACAAATATACCCATTTCTGTATTACCTAGATTATATTTTTAGTAGCCTCCCCATCAATCACTCCCATCGTGCATCTTGTCTTGGGACCCCAAGTGTATGGGATCAGGTTCCTATAGCCCTGAATCCCAAGCTCCAGACAAGGGCTCCGCCTCACTAAGTGGAATATTTGGCCGAATTTGAAAGCTGTTGAATGTCTCCCCCTGGCCCAGACTCCTCCATTGCACAAATGCTCCTTTCTTGTTTCGATGTTCTCTCCCAGTAGGAGGTGTGGTCATCCTACTCATGGCCGCAGATTGTGTTTCATGCCAGTGGTCTCTGTTTACTCCAGCAGTCGTTGATCAGTTTCCCTTGGGAGCCTGTACAGTGCCTTCCAGCACTGCACTAACTGCCATCTGGGGGCTGGTTACCATTCTGGACCTTGAAGGGTCTCTGGATGCTGATTGGTGGCATTCTGTGGTTTCTTTGGCAACAGGGCTTGGTCTCAGGCATGGGGAGGGCACTCAAGAGCTTTGACAGAACTCTGTCTTGTTGTTGCAATCTCATGAGTCACTTTGATCAACAGCTCAGTGAGGGAAGGAACCAGTGGTTGGAACCAGGGGTTGTCAGGCTGATCTAATTATTCACAGGCTTAGAATCTCTCCCCTACCACTCATGGCCCCTCTTGCCAGTCGACGCTCACTACTTTCTCAATAGGTTACAGTATGCTCTTGAGGATTTTATGTTTTTGAACCTAATATGGTTTATCCTCATGCTTAAGCCATTCCCCTCCCCCATCCCTTACCCCTCATTCATAACCTCTCACTTCTTTCTACTAGTCTGCATAAAGAAAACTAACTTGTTATGAATACTTTATCAGTAATAAAGCAGCTTCAGGGCTCTCTATCCACGTTGCCAGAACTTTCTTTCTTAAAGTTCCATCATGACAATCTTCAACTTCATATATATATATATATATATATATTTCCTTCTTTGCTATGGTCAGATGTTCATCATTTTCTGACATTGTCATTTACCTTCTTTAGTATCTCCATTTCTATCATGAACATCTCATATTGTACAATAATATACATTTGGCATCTGCTTCTTAAAGGTACTGAACTATATTTTTTTATTTCATTTCATTTTATTTATTTTTATTTTATTATTTATTTTTTGTTTGTTTTATGATGTAGGATTTCACTCTAAACCATGCTGACCTGCAATTCTTTATGTAGTCTCAGTTTGCCATTGTACTCACAGTGATCCTCCTACCACTGCCTTCTGAGTACTGGGACTGAAAACATGCATCACCACACCCGAAAACAATTTCATCATATTTATTTTTATTCTGAATTTTAATGATTTATCTGTAAACTACATTGAGGTTCAGTGAGCTATTTCATGGTGTGCATATGGTTTGCAGTGAATAAATCTCTCCTCATTTAATCCACTTTACTAAGAGTGGTTAGTAATCATTGTTCTATGCTCAGGCCAATTTTTCTTTAGTTTTACATCAGAAGGAAAGTGTGTAGCAATTGCCTTTCTTTTTTTTAAGCCTTTAATTTTTTATTATCAATAATTAGAATATGCACTTATCATTAACAGTGTTATCCTCAAGTAACATCTATGAATAATTGAGAAAAATACTGTTACCTAGATGCTATGCATTACATATGTTAACAAAAATCCAAGCCTAGTGTGTAAAAAAGAAAAGAAAGGAAATGCAGATGAGCCATATAGAAAATATTCATTTTTAAGGCTTCTAGGGAAGGGAAGGTAGACATTCATTTCCTTAACTTCTGTTTCCAGATGGTGATGACCAACGGGATGAGTCAAAAGTCACCAGAGTGCTGAGAAATGACAGTGGAGTGTTCAGCACTGGGACATCTCTATCACACTTCCTAAGGCTCAGGGTCTATTGTAGAAGAGGTGGTGGAAAGACTGTAAGAGCCAAAGGAAGGATAGGACTGCTTACAATATTCATGACTTCCCAGTGCCTAACACTTCCTACACAAGACATTCATAATAGTAGGAAAAGATGATGACATTGAAGCAAAATAGAAACTAATTGAGAGGGGGAGTGGGTATGATGGAGGGTGTACATGAGAGGGGGAAGAGATGGTGGGGAGGGAATTATCATCGTTTATTGTCAATAGTAGTGGAAACTGTCAAAAAAATGTTAAAAATACAAATTATTATTCATTTTTAGCTGAATCATATTTGATTATATATATAATACATTTTCTCTGGGTATTCATCATTGAAAATCACCAATATTGATTGTTTCTCTTTCTTTCTTTTTCTTTTATTTTTTTCTATCCTGTGAATACTGCTTCAATAAAGATGAGAATGAAGCTATGCACTTGTTATACTGAATTAGTTTCCTTAAGCTGTGAACTGATAAGAAGGAAAAGTAGAACAGATATATTCTATTGGCAGTTTTTTTGAGGGACTTCTTCATTCTTCTCCATAATCTCTACACTTAATTACCTTCCCTGTAACAATGCAAGGCAACTACATATTTTCCACACTGTCTTTGTCAGTTTATTTTTATTTATTTTTGATAATAGTGTTTCTATAGGATAATATATGAACTTCCCTGATGGAAATTGATATGACCAGTTTTTTATTTATTGTCTAGATATATGTTTTCTTTGGAGAAGTATACATTCAGATCTTTCACCCATTTTTAAACTGGTTTTACACTGAGATTTTGAATCGTTGTTGAGGTTTTGAAATTCCTTACATGTTCTGAGCATTAATCCTTTATCAGATGAATAGTTGGAAAATATTTTTCATTTTGTAGATTATATCTCACTTTATTTATTCTTTCCTTTGCAAAATCTATTTAATTTTAGACCACCACAAATGTCTATTTTGCTTTTATTGCCTGTACTTTGGAAATGTTTACCATACCCCAAAAAATAAACAAACAAACAAAATGCTTATCTTGTGAATTTAAAGGATCTTCTTAGATTGTCTTTTAGTGCTTTCTCAGTTTCTGATGTTATATGCAGATACATTTTGAAGTGATTTTGAGAGTGAATTAAATGACAGGTATTAACTTTCAATCTTCTACATAAGGATATTGTAAACCAGTGTGGTGATTTGATCCAGGTATTCCCCATAAACTTAAGTGGTCTCAATTCTTAATCCCCAACTGATGGCAATTTGGGAATTGGAACCTTGTTGGAGGTGTGCTGTTGGGGGGCAAGCCTATGGGGGTTATAGCCAGCTTCCCCTTGCCATTGTTTGGCAAACTCTTATTGCTGTTGCCCACCTGATGTTGGCCAGGACATTATGTCCAGCCTCTGGTCATATCATGGTTTCCCTTCCATCATGGAGCTTCCCCTTGAGTCTGTAACCAAAATAAGCCTTTTCTACCTACAAGCTGTTTTTGACCAGGACTTTCTGTCAGCAAGGAGAAGCTAAGTGCAACACCTGGGTTTTCTAAACAATTATTAAAAAGGTTCTCCTTTTCCAAGTGAGTGTTTTTGTTATCATTATTGAAAAAGAATCAGTGGACTATATCAGTGTGGGTTTCTTTTGAGTATCTTCATTCTCCTCTACTTTGTATTTGTACTTTGTATTTTTATTAATTCAAGGACCATGCCATTTTTGTTATTAGGGTTGAATAGTGTGTCTTAAAGTCAATTATTGTGATGGTTTCTGATGTGTTATTTTTAGTCAAGGTTGCTTTGTTACTATAGAGTTTCTGGACTATTATATAAATTTTGAGATTATTTCTCCATAAACAACATTTGTTTGAAAAATTATGAAAGTGTGACATTTTCCTAAAGTCATTCTCTAGGTATACATAATGTTCATGGACTTGTGGTTTTATAAATACACCTAATATTATATTGAGTAAATTTTGTTTTACAAATTTGTGTAACTGGAGTTTAGAAACACTGATTGCTAATTTCTTAAAAGATAAGCTTTAAAGTTCCTATGATATGGACGACCAGTATTTTTTCACAACCATGCCAATAAACATTATTATAGTTTTCTGGACATATCCCTATGTTCACATAAACAAGCTTGTGTGCATCTTTTATATAAGGTAAAATGTACCATATTCTCAAAACTAGAAATTGAATGGGTTTAGTCGAGTCAAATACTTGGCAAAAATTGCAAAGTGAAAGGCATCATTTTTATTAAAGTTGTTTTGGCTTTATGATTTCTTCTTTCTTATCCTTAACAATCAATGTGAAAGAAAAAAGTGGATTAAGCTCAAGCTGGCCTCATTTATGTGTGTTAATGCTAAAGTCAAACGTTTTTGTGGTTTGGTTTTGTTTTTTGAGGTAGTGTTGAAGTCAACCTTCTCTGTAGCTGCAGAAAAAGAATCCAAGCAAAAGCAGCTTTTGGAGGAATGGGTTTATTTGGCTTACTGGCTTGAAGGGAGACTCTATCCTGGCAGGGAAAACAATGGCATGAGCAGTTGGGTGGACATCACCTCCGCCACAGCACTGGAAACAGCAGCAGGAAGGTGTGCCAAATACTGGCAAGGGGAAGCTGGCTTATAACCCCCAAAAACCCACCCCCAACAATACAGCTCAAGTGAGGTTATAAAACCCAAACTGCCATCAGCTGAGGATTGATCAATCAGAACACATTCATTTGTTTGTGGGGAAAACCTTGATCAAACCATGATAAGTAGGAACCTACACTAGCCCAGACTGACAGGAAATTCACTAAGTAGTCTCAGGTTGTGCTCAACCTCACAGAAATCCTCCTACTTCTGCCTCCCAATTGCTTGAATTAAAGTCATTTGCCATCATGCCCAGGCCTACTTGTTACCTCATATATAACACTGTAGAATAGAGTGTGTATTCTGTAACCAATATGAACACTATTCTTTTCCAAAGGATAAATTTCTGTAATTATGAAAGAATAAGATTTTGTGTCACTTAAGATAGTTTCTCTCTTACTTATTTTTCTCATGGCTATAAAAGAATGTCTGATATAAACTACTATAGGAATGAAAACTTTACTATGGCTTTAGATGTACCAGTCTATTATAAAAAAGCAGATGGGATTAAGGATTACAGTTCATATCACATCACAGTAACTAGGGAGAGAAGGAATCCAAGACTTCTGCATATGTCTAACATGGATTTAGCTCCAGTAACCAATTTCCTCCAAGAAGCCTCACTTCCCAGTAACACCATCATATTATGAATCCATTAAGCATTCAATCCATTTATTAGATCAGTGTTCACACCTGTGAAAATGATGTCGAAGTCAAATCCAAGGTGTGATATGCAATACTTCTAGGCAATTCTCAACCCAGTCCAGTTGAAAAATCATAGTTATCAACCTACATATTCTCATTTTAGGCTTCTAAATCTGAAGGTATTTCATTCCTTCATTTCTTGTAGGCTAATTTCATTAATGAAGCTACACAGAATGCCCTCCCCCAAAAACCTATATATATATATATATATCTTCTGAATCTTATGAATGTGTTGCATTTATGGCGAAAGTATTTTGAAGAAAAAAATTGAAATTATGAATTGCAAAATAGAAATAGCAATGTGTATTCTACCGGCGGATGACTAAAAGTAAAGATTCTTATCTATAAGGACCAGAAAGCTGTCTCTAAAGTAAGTTGTGGCTTAAGTGGACTTCTGTCCTATGAGGTCAAATAATTCAAATCTGCCAATGCTTTGAGTAGGCACTGAAAACAATTCTTGCAAGAGGCCTTAGGCAAGTGCTCATTTAGCTTCTAATCTAACAGCCTTCTTAATCACAAGCACAAAAATCATCCAGGCTTACCAGATTTTTTTCACTTTGGTCCTATAGATTTCTATCATTTTATTTTATTTTTGTGTATGTTATATATGGTGCGCAAAGATGTCTACTTCTCATGTATACATATTCAGAGACCCATGGAAGATGGTAAGCCATCTCCTTTATCTCTCTTAGCCTTCTCACTTCCTTAAGTTACAGTTTCTCATCAAACATGAACCTTTATTTTTTATCAGAATGGCTGGTCTGAAATCTAATGCCATCATTTATATTAGGGGGTTCCTCATAAGCTTATATATTCTGAATTCTTGGTCACAGCTGATGGCAACTGGCGAGATCAGTGTGTTGCTGGGGGTTTTCTTTGAAGTGTAATAGCCAACTCCCCTTTGCCAGAGTTCAGCTCAGTCTCCAGATGCAATTTTCCAACTTGTGTGTCAGAGGAATGTCCAGCTTTAGTTTGTGCTATGCTTTCTTTTGCCATACTGAAGCTTCTCTTCAAGACTATAAAACTTTCCCCCCATCAGCTGCTTTGGGGCCAGTGCATTATCCCAGAAGTGAGAAGGTGACTACAACACATAGCAATTCTTCTTTCTCTTCCTCCCCACACCTCCTCCACAGAAGACTAGGATTATAGGTGTACATGAATAAACCCTGTTTGTACTTGAATGCTTTGCTTCATGTTTCTGCAGCAAGTGCTCCTGCCCACTGAATTGTCTGTCTAGCCAACAGTGCTGTAATTTGAAACCTCCAAGGTTATGGTCATTTGTTATAGCAGTGATAGAAAGCTAATATATAAACTGGCTAGATTCACCTTTTTCCCTACCTCAGATATAGTTAACCATTTGCTTCTCTTTGCAACTTATGTATTTTCTCCATGTACTAATTAGTTTAATAAACTTATGGCTTTAGATGAATGCCTACTTTCCTTGTTAACTTGTGATTGAATGGATCTTCAAGGTTATCATGTATTTTTAAATTTCTGGACTAAAAGAGTAGTTAAGACTTTTGTATATAAAAAGAGGTTTTGGTTCTGTTTCAAGTATTACATTTCTCCCACATGTAAGCGCATAAACTCACCTTTAGAACGCGAAGCTTAAGGAATTTTCTTTCCTTACATATAGAAAAATAATACTGTTTACTTTAAATAAGTCACATTATTAATTCAAACAATTTTGGCTTTTCAAAATAAACTCCAAAAAGATTTATTAAAAATATACTTCATAGAAAACGGTTTTACATTTTTTATTTAAAATACCTTAAATTCTGATTCTTATAATGGTAAGATTTGCCTCTTCAGAGATTAATCACATCTCATAATTCAAGAATAACTTTGGATATTACCAGTTGAGTGATTACTTTGCTTCGATGGCACTGGGGATTGAACCCAAAGCCTTGTACATGACTTGCAAATGTTTCACCATCTGAGCTATAGCTCTATATTTCAGTAATTTAATCTTAGATATTTCCCAGTGACTTCCTCAGCTGAAAAGATGGCAGGATTGAGAAATTACATATTGTCATCAATCATTGCTGAAATTGCCACACACGTCAGAATTTCTATATTTCAATTTCAAAGAGTCTGAAAACATCATATTTTTTTTCAATTCCTCATAGTTGAAACTTCTACATGCATTCTGGAGTTGCTAACATCTGCAATATTTATAACGTAGGCAATATAATTTTATGTCAGTTATTCACATATAGATTATACCCCCCAAAACTAGAAAATAATACAGTAGATAGTAGTGCATAATTCTATAGCTAATTTTTGATAACTAATTGATGTAAAGTATTTTGGGTATTTCTATGGCCATTTTCTAGAGAATGTTTTTCTAATAGATGTTTGACTAAAGAGTAAAACATCTCAAACCAAGTGAGAGGTGAGCCCCATATGCTTATTGTTGTATGTTATTTCACATGATGACTCAACAATATTCTTCATATAGCTTCTTGTTATGGTTTGATCCAGGTGTCCCCCACAAACAAATGTGTTCTGAATGCTCAATTTCCAACTGATGGCAATTTGGGTATTAGAACCTTGTGGGAGGTGTGTTTTTTGGCGGTGGGCTTATAGGAGTTATAGCTACCTTCCCATTGCAAGTGTCTGGCACACTCTCCTGCTGTTGTTGTCCACCTGATCTTGGCCAGGAGGTGATCCTCTGCTTGTGCTAGCATTTTCCCTGCCATCATGGAGCTTCCCCTCCATTCTATAAGCCAAACTAAACTGATTCCTCCATAAGCTGCTTTGGTTGGGTTCTTTGTGATGCAGTAACAAGAAGTTGACTACATGCCTTTAATCCCAGCACTCGGGAGGCAGAGGTGGGAGGATCACCATGAGTTCAAGGCCACCTTGAGACTACACAGTGAATTCCAGGTCAGCCTGGGCTAGAGTGAGACCCTACCTGGAAAAAACAAAAAAACAAAAAAAAAAAGTTGACTATAACACTTCCTTACTTGTGAGATGAAATTCTATCAGAACTTCAGTGGCTGATTCCTCTGATACATTGGTAACCATGAAGAGTCACCAGGTGTTATTCAGATGGCACAGGGATTCGTGTAGGAGTCTGAGGTGGCTTCATTCACTTGGGTGCCTTAGCAGGATGGCTGTAGGACAGATGCTATTTATTTAAATATCCAGAGAAGGCTGTCAATCATTTTATTTTTATATGATCAGTCAGTACTCTTATAAATGAGGCAGAAATTTATGATACATTACAATAAATCCTCTATAAATTATGAAGCAGTAACTGATATTACACATGAAAAAACAATGTTTCTATAACATAAGTTTTGTTAGCTTTAATTTTAAGAAAAAGATGTATATGACACATGATCAGATGCTACAATGTTAATTCTGCATTTGAAGAAAAAAGTAAGTTTGGATTTTTATTATATTTCATATAACTCATTGGTGAATTTGATCTAATAGTCTGATTTACAAGTTACAAATGTTTAGGCCCATTAACATAAAATCCCCAAATATTTAGAACTAGCTGTATATAGACAAGTCGCCCATAATGAAAGCAACCATTTTTAAAATATGATGATAGTCTCATAATATTACATTGCTAAGGAACATTGTAGTTAATGTAGTTATATACGAATGATGTTAATAAAATTGTTTAATTGCCTAAGGAAGCATTTCCCAGGATGTATTCTCCTCATTAAGCAATAGATATACGTACATACATAATATATAAGATAGATACTATATCAGATATATTACATATAATCTATTATACATAGATATATATTCTGTGTTTATGTTATATGCATAGCTATTGCAGTCAGCTTTCTAGTTGCTGCGCAGAAAAACCCAAACAAAAGCGGCTTGTGGAAGAATGAGTTTATTTGGTTTATGGACTTGAGGGGAGACTCCATCCTGGCAGGGAAAATGATGGCATGAGCAGATGTCACCTCTGCCACAGCACTGAAAACAATGGCAGGAAGGTGTGCCAATTACTGGGCAAGGGGAAGCTGGCTTATAACCTCCATAAACCCACCCCCAACAACACAGCTCCAGAAGGTTCTAATTCCTGAACTACCATCAGCCGGGAATCAAGCATTCAGAACACATTCATTTGTTTGTGGGGGATACCTGGATCAAACCATGACAATAGCTAAAAATCATACTTGAGAATTACATATGAAAATTATAGGTATGATACACATACACACACAGCCACACACACATATATATCAGAGATTCATAGGCATCATAACAAAATATTACAAAAGTACTGACATGAAAAACTATAATATGAATTTACCTATCAAATAAAAATATTTTGTATACAATATTTGTACATTTATCATATATATTTGTTTTTCCTTTAGTCTTAAATTGATATATGTTATTTAGTACCCTATTTGGGAACTTGGTAAATGTTTTCAGAACTCATTCATCCCTTTTTTAAAATCTCTCCTATATTCAATAAAACCAGTAACATGCTTAGCACCAAGTATGTCATACTTTTCTATATTCAAAATCATTGGTAATTTATGTCACATAAGACAGTGGTATTCATCATTCATCTAGACTGAGGCAATCATTCCCTTCTCTGATGCTTTTTGACGCCTTCTCTTATAATTTTATTTAAATGGAAGCATTATATGCTGTCATTTATAAGTACATTTATATCTCAACTTCCCTAATGGACCTTAACCATCTGTTTACACAACAGAATTTAATTCTTGAAACAATTGCACTTTAATTTTGCTTTGTTGTCCAAATCAATACTTTACAGTCATGTAGTACATTTAAGCTCTTTGAAACTTGAAGAACAAGCAGACTTTCTCCATTCTAGGGTAAGGTTGATGTGTGATGTTTGTCATTCTTTACCACAAAGTGTTAGAAAGGGTTGTGTCTGATCTTCTTTCTGGGTTACAGGACAATGCAAAGCTAATGATGACAAGAGAAAAATGGAAGCCATTAGATACAGCTCTGCTTCTAAAAACTCAATAGCATCTTCTTCCCCCAGGTCACAAGGCTGGAAGTTAATTCCCTTTGACAATCACATGCCCGAGAAACAAACACAACTCTTCAAACAAGCAGCAAAGTATTTTCTTGCTGGCAGACACCTTCTATACTGAGGTTCAAACAGTAAAGCCAGAAGCACTATCTATGCCTCATTACCATTTAAATAGGCTGATCAATGAGAATTAACGCATAATTTGAATTACTACACCCACCTCCTAATTCCTTGACACCTTGGTCCTCCAGCCTCTTTAAGTACTTGCTACTTTTCCAGTAAGGAATCAACCTCTCATTTTCAAATCCACAAACTGGAGTAGCTCTGTTTTCTCAGCAGTGTGCAGAAGGAGCCATTGATCCATGGTTCTTTCTTCACTTTATCTACAACTCACATTATCTATTATTAGTCCTTTAAAACACCAAGTGTGATATAGCAGCTGTCTCAGCCAGTGTGCTACAAGAAATATTTTAATTCAACATTACCCATAGCTTTATGTCTATAATTTTTCATATCAATTTTATGAATAAATAATGTTAGCAATATGTGTCAGTGGGTACATAATGGCAAATCAGAAGTCAAGGAAAATGATGGCTATTCATTGCCTCACTCACCATAAACTTGTGATATATATATATATATATATATATATATATATATATATATATATATATATATATATATATTTCACATATATGTGTGTGTGACTAATGCATATATAGCATGTATGCACAAGAACAAAAAATGTAAGCCATTTCATCTAACCACAAATTCTTCACTTTTTCTGCCTATGTTATAAATTTTATGAAAATTCTGTGATGATTGGGGCAGAAGAGCTTTGTACATGTCACATTGCTGGGCAGATGTAGAGATATATTGGCGTTAATTGACATTGATAGATATATTTATTTGGCCTAAAGAACTTGGTCTTATTTTACAGTGAAATATTTTGATTCCATGTGTTGTAATCAACACACATTCCTGTTTATATTGTAAAGATAGAAAATAAGTCGCATCTTGGATCCAGCTGTGATTGTAATTCACTGGTGTATACTCCGGAACTATATGCAATTTCTACCTGAGCCCAGATGATTAATGTTCAAGTAATAGAAAATTCTTTCTTACTCTCTAACCAATAATTCTTCTGGTCCTCAAGTAACTTTCCAACTCTAGGGATACATAATTTTGATGTGACTGGAGACATAGAGTGATAGTATCACTCAGTAACATGTAATTCTCTGCAATCTCTATATTTATATACCCATACTGTAATTTCAGTTTGCTTATATCAGTCTCATTTTAAAGTGCAATTTCCTCTCCCTCCAATACTCCAAGTCTTTTTGAAAGCAAAGACCTCATAATTCATGGCTGTCAATGTGTTTTTCTGTGTACTATCATGCTCCCTGTATTAAGGCATTCACTGCATGTGTTGGCTTAATGGTAAGTGGTGGTGTAATGGTCATTTGAGTAGGTTTTCTTTTCATCCTGAACTGTACCAGTTACTTAGGCAACCCAAAATAAACATGAATGTGCCTAAAAGCTGAGGTTAACTTGAGTATATGTCCTCACAAAATGTTCTTTATCTGTCGTTTTAATCCAAATGAAAACTACTACTACACTTTTCCTTGACAGAGATAAATGCATACCTACTCAAAAACAGCTTGGCAAAGAGACAAACTCATGAGTATTTGAGTGATCCATGAAAGAGCCGCCTGTTTTAGTGAAGGAAGAGCACTGGAGTCCATAGCTGTTCTTAGGAATGTATGGGAAAATGACTTATTTCTTGAGAGCTATCTATACTTTTAACATATTATTTTGAAATAACTATAGACATCAGGGAACGTAGTGATTAATCATAAAGGTATCTGGATGAATAGTTTGTTTTTTTTTTTTTCTTTTCCTTTGCACTAAGAATGTTGTACATGAGTTAAGTGTGTGCAATAATCTTGTTTTTGCGAGGATTTATGATGACTCTCCATATAAGATCAAAGAGGCAAGAAGACAACTAAATCAAAACCAGAAAGGGATGTTGGACATAGGTTCATACCCTATATTCCACCCTTAGTGTGGCAAAACCTAACCATCCAACCAAGCAAACCAACAAATAGCCCTAAAATAACAAAAATATATTCATAATTTTTCCAGAAATAAAAAATATTTTACTTTAGTATCTTCATATAGTCATAGCAATTTGCAATGAAATATGAGAAACTTTAATTCACTTTATTGTATACATTAATATGCAAATTGAATTATTTGTTATTTTCTTCATTTGACCTGAGGTATAGGCCAGTTTTCCATATGCAGATTGAAATCACTGTGGAAGAAATCTTTCAATATTTCCTACTGTGACAGGTTAACTTATACTTTCAGGCAGGTTCCACAGATCACTTGACTGAGCCCCTCGCCTAGATTAGGAGGAGTCACTAACTAGAGTTCAAACCAAATCTGAAACTGATTGGTCAAGGATGAACCAACCAGCTGTCTCTCTGCTCACCTGGACCAGGGAATATAATCATGGAACAAGAAATGCTTTTCTCTTTCTCTCCCACATGGCTTGCAGCAGAGGGACATCTGAATCCCCAGTGCTTGGGTAAGGCTCTGGTGGCGGAGTGGTTACTTTTCCATTTGAACTTTGTTTCCTTATGATGGGAACCCATTTATATCTTTCCTTCTTTTTCTTGTTTGGCTGGCCAGCATAGATTTTATAGATATATGGCTAAAACTTCTCCCACATTCTCTCTCCACACTAGTAGTTGGAGAGCTCTGTAACTTCTCATTTCCTTTTAAATAAAGTCTCCTACCATACTTTATCCACTGGTGGTCTATAATTTTAATCCTTTAGTTTTATAGACAAGAATTCCCATACTCTCTATGTTCTGAGGTACATTGGAAAGAGCTGGGAACTGCAACTTTTTGGAACCCCAATTCCCTTGTTACACACAGTTTGTAATGACCCTAGAAAAAGAACCACATGCTCAGTGAGCCCTTCTCCAGTACCAAAATCTAAATGAACTTTCTTCTTCTCAAGCCCTGGTTTAAAACTCTTTTTATGAGTAGGATAACTGTCTACCTAGTGTAAGACTTAGTTCTACAGTAGTAGCTTCCCTTTCAGATCATAACCTCACTGTGGACGTGATGCATTGATTAATATCTTTCATGTTTCTCAGCATGTAATTGACCACTATTATTTTGAAAGAGTCAATGATGGACTGAATTTATGTCCCAGAATACCTACTAACTTGATTGCCCAGCATACATACAAATGAATTAGAATAAAAAGGGGGGGGGTGGTATGCCTCTGATTTTGCCCAATTTAAATGTTCCAAATTCATTATGTTATGTGGGAAATATAGTTCACATCAGCAGGGTCAAAGTCTTAATTTATGAGAGTCATTGTTATCTGAACAACTGCTATATATAAGGTTAAAATGGTAAGATTGCTTTTGTTAGAAATCACATTTAAATTAAAGCCATTTATTATAGATATAGCCTGCACTCTGGAAATGCTGAATATAGTACCTAGTCAGCTGGAGTTCTAACCCAATTCATTTCATTACAAGTAATCTCTCTGGGAGTAGCAGAATATCTGGGGACTCATTGTATGAACCAAAAATAAATGTTTCCAGTTTTTTTTAAATGCAAGCCTAAAACATACTCCTAATTTCATAGTTATTATTATCTTTACATATTTCTATAGCTTGTGGAATATTCACCAGTATATTATTAATAGTTCCAATACATTATTAATCTAACACATCAATAATGAATTGAAGAAAATATGTAGAGAATAAACTCTAATAACGAAAAAACTATTTATTTCTATTCTAAAATATTCTAAATATTCTAAAATATAAAGCATTATCACTTATATCTATAGGTAAAAGTAAAAGTAGACTGATATCTGTATACTGTTAATTACGTTAAACATATGATCAAAGTTCTTTATTATTGAGATGTACAGCCTTTCTATGATATGGAAGATAATCCTAATGAAGATGTACTGTTCTATTACTATGATATATTTACTGGTTCACAATTCTTTCACCGATTCTGCAATGATAAATAAAATGCATTTATGTAAACTCTGGGATAATTATAGATAGTATTAGGTTAATTGAGGGATAATTCATTGGCTGATAGATTTTAGGACCATGTGGAACTTGAAATTAATGCTGAGTACAGAAGAACAAAAATGAGCTAAATAGAAACCAAAACAAATGAATTAATGAAAAAAAAAGCTCACATATAAATTTCAACAGATTAAAACAAAAATGTTCCTGTCATTCCTTTTTTCTTCTTAAGTATGTTGGGTCCTTGAATTAGCAAGTCATTAATTTATTTGACCATATTGCAGTATGTAGCCACCATTATCTGAATGAAAGTCCGTATGTCAAAATATTGTAAATAACAGCATAAAAACTCTGAACTCGAGTTCCTAGAACAAAAATCTATGTAAAATCAATGTAAAAGATGCTACAAGGCTGGAGCCAGATGTGGTGGCACACGCCTTTTATCCCCACACTCGGGAGGAAGAGGCAGGAGGATTACCATGAGTTTAAGGCCACCCTGAGACTACATAGTGAATTCTAGGTCTGCCTGGGCTAGAGAGAGACCCTACCTCAAAAAACCAAAAAATTAAAAAAAAAATAAGATGCTACAAGGCTGATTGGACTTGGTGATTGTGGAGAATAGGGCTCTTAGAGATCTTGGGCTATCTTTAGTCCCTTCATAACCATTCATGGACCACCTCTGTGTTTGACCTAACATCCTTTCAATGACCAGGTAAATCCTTTGGAGTGATTTAACCCAACAAATCACTAGCTTCCACAATTACCAAATCTGAGAATGTCTTTCGATAGCATCTAATTCTTACATCTTAACTGTAACTCACCTGCCTGATGTTTCCTCTAATGCATTTAAAAATGCCTTGATTTATAACTTCCTTTTGTTCCCTGATTATACAAGTTCATGGAAACATTTTCATAATGCCACATTTTATTTGAGGCAACCATCATCCAAGTTCCTGCCATGAACATCAAGTTCAGGTCAAAATACATGCTCATTACTCCCTTCAAAGTGAAATGTGTCCTTTTGCATTAACAAAACAAACATAATGACCATGTGTGTGGTTTTTGAAAGAATACTGAGAAGCAGTATACTAAAAATTTTTATGAGTTAAATTCCAAAGACAGGTAGACTTGCTTTGATCTCTCTCAAATATGGAGGGAAAGCAGTTCCATCTTGGACTGTCTTCTGTTCTACCCAGGACAAAGGAAAATGAGGAGAGAGCAAGCAGAAGAGGGGATCAGGAAGGTGGGCTGTAACTCATTGCCAGGCACCATAAAGGACTTTGTCTGACATCATGATATACTGTGCTGTTCCCAGATGCCAATGGCTATTGGTCATCAGGTGCCTCTCTGATCTTCTCCTCTTAGAAATGAGTCTAGAATGACCACACAATCCACGTACATTGGCCAGATAATGTTTACTTATGCAGAAGGAGGCTTGGCATTTAAAGAGTTCAGGAGAGCAAGCACATTGGCAGGAAGCCATCCCAGATGATAAATCTCCTGATGCAATGACATCTTGTGTCTCACTTTGGTCAGAGCTCAACCTCACATATTTATGTGTTTGGATACATGGTTCAGTTTATAAGGCAAACCTGCAGGAATGGAAGATTTAGGAACCTTTCACCAATACAGAAATAGAAACCTGCATGGTAAGTCCTTTGTAATATGTGTTTGTTGTTTTATGCCCTCAATCACAAACTATGGTCAGAACAAAACACGCCATGTTATCTGAGATCACGTACTATGATTCACCTCCAGCTCTAGGCAACCATTTCTCCACAGAGCCTTTCAACATTTGCGTTTTAGAATCACAGCAACTTGAAGTCCTGTCTCATAGGTTTTGGATGGTTTCTTTTCATTCTTTTTAGAGCATGTGTTTATTTTTTTAATTTTTGTTGTCAAATAGCATTAGAGTATGAATATACTACCTATTACTTTACCTGATATTTAATCATGAACACTTGGGGTTCTTCTGGCAACTGTGACAGAGACATCAGTCTTCTTAAACTTTGGAGGAAATACTTGGGAGTGGAGCTTCTCCTCAGTATGCAGAGTCCATAGAAAGCAAATGGGAAAACTTACAAAGTGTTTCTCATAATTACTGTAGCATCTTCTACTGCCATAAACTAGCTATTGTCTAAGTTTTTTTCTGACCTATACTTACTATTATTATTTTTTTTCTTTTGTTGAATTAGACTCATTCTTCTTGGTGGAAAATAGTACCCTTATGTTTGGATTTTGATTCGTATTTTTCTTATGACTACAAGAAAAAAAATTGATAGAGTAAATTGAAATTCATCCTTTTTTGAAAATCATGGAAAAAGAAAATCATTAATTATAAAAAATTGTCCATGAAAAAATACTTAATATCTTTTGAATAGAAAGGTACCAATTGTGCTACCTTTATATATATTTTAAATACTTGTCTTTACAATACCCTCTCTTTCAAATATCCTTCCTAAAAGTCAGAATTATATATGTTTGAATTTATCATGGTAGACAGAAAGAAAATGGTTGGGTCAGGCTTTTTCTAGGACTGCCAGCATCAAACATATGAAGTTATTATAACCAAGGTCTACAAAAAGTCGTAAAGAAGCAGACTTGAGAAAAATGAAAGGAGCCTGTGAAAGATACTATACTATTTGTTCACGGGGAAGAGGTTGGGGAATGATCACTGACCTCTAAGTAACAGAGAATAGAACTCATCTTTCACTTCTGAATGAGCTCCTTGCTGTAATGGATGGTGCCTCCTGAAATGGCTACGATCATTTAGGGCTCCAGTGACTGAATTAAAAGAAAATGAAGGATGCAGATGGCTGTAATAAAGCAGGAAAATGCATTTCTTCCTGGTGACAGATACAACTGATCATTTTACAAGGAAGTGCTTTACTAACAGTGTTTCTGCGATGTAGTTCTCAGGGAAAATGAAGAGTAATGTAAAAATTGGACAAGATGAAACTAGCTGTTTCATTTCAGATATTGACTGCACCAGTCACTTTTAATAAATCAGATGCTTATAGTACCTAAGACAGCAGTATGCTAGAACTATGAAAGCAAAGCAGAATGTTCTCCCTGGTTAGGCAGTCTTTGTCACATGATAAAATAAAGTTTTGTTTAGTTTTCATCTTCTGTGATATTTAAAGTTACTAACATGTTTATGACTGGGCATAATGGTTTAAAATTACTTTAGGTTGTCTCAAACAGCGGATGTCCAGCAATTTTTTTTCTACTGATGGTCAGATAGAATATACTTTAAGCCTCTGTGTGACAAATATTCTCTCTCACAAATGTTCAACTCAGCATTATAAGAGGGAAATATCCTTCCACAGACAAGCATTTTAAGTGGTTATGAACTTTATTGACAAATGGTATAATTTATTCTCATAACCACAAAATATATATTCTTAATCCTAGATGATGTTGAAAGTACAAATGAATAGAAATCTTCACAGTTTTCTACAATAGATAAAATTATAAATTTAAACATTTATCAGAAGTGGAGCATTTTTGCCATTTAAATTTGGACAGAACAGTGTTTTCAAAATTCACAGGTCAATGACAATCTATATTTTATACCTAAGCACAGAAAAAAAATGACTGAAATTATTACAGTGGCCAGGAATGGTGGTGCAAACCTTTAATCTCAGCATTTGGGAGACAGAAGTAGGAGGATATTTGTGAGTTTAAGGCCAGCCTGAGAAAATATAGTAAATTCCAAGTCAGCTTGGGCTAGAACAAGACCTATCTTGGAAACTCACCATGCCTGAGGCTGTGGGACCATTACATAGTTCTTAAGTGTAGGGAAACACACCTGGCGACAATGATAACTTTCCAAACAGCTGTGTGGTTACTTTATCTTGGTCACAAAATAAGATTGTTAACATGTAACCTAACGTTTTGGACAGAATTCCTGTAGCCATGTGAGGCCTTGCAAGTCAATCCAATTAAGATCTTTCCTGATAACTGGTGAACAAGTAGCCATCTCTGGCTTATTTTCTTATAGTTCTAAAAAAATAAGACTGGTATGATCCTAATTTCAATATAGCCTCTGCTTCATTCTTTTCTCTTATATTTAGATATGCAAAATTAAAAAATGTTATTTAGGAGCTTTAAGAATATGAATTGAAGTTGGATGTGGTGTCACAGTCCTGTCACCCCAGTGCTTAGGAGGTTGATACAGAAGTAGCAGGAGTTCAGGATCACTCTTGGGTCCAAAGGAAACTCAAAGCCAATTTGGGGTAAATGAGACCACATAGCAGATCTGAGCTGAACAGTTTTAGATTAGTGTGTTAAGTTGGAATGCACCAGTAAAAGCTGAGAAACAAGAAAGGAACCATGGGATGGGAGCATACAGAGGAGAATGGAAAAACATTTGACAGAGAGTAGCGTGGGGGAAAGCTAAGGGGTGGTTTACCCTGTGATGGAAGTGGGGTGATGAGCAATGGAGGGGACCAGAGAGAAGATTAACCCAAATTAAGATGTATGAAAAATCCATATAGAAACATATTATTTTGTAAATTCACCAAAAATATATTAATAATAAAAGTTTGAACAAGGGAACCTTGAATTAGCAGATAATCTATCACAAGAATTCAAAGATAAACAAAATAATGATGTGAAAGGAGAGAGACTATGTGAATTGAAGTTCAACAGGAGTGGGGTGCATTCATGAGAGAGAAATGGGGGAAAGGGTGCAATTGCAATCAAAATACATTGTATAAAAAAAGAAAACTTCCCTAACACATTGTATATCTCTATAAATCACATTAAAGACTTTTACAAAAGAAGAAAACTTCCCCAGAATGTAACCTTTGTGTATATTTTAATATAAAAGAACCTTATATGTCCTAATCAAAAATATTTTCTGGCTGCTGTTCTCTCTCTCTCTCTCTCTCTCTCTCTCTCTCTCTCTCTCTCTCTCTCTCTCTCTCTCTCTCTCTGTATCTCTCTGCTTGAAAATGAATAAATAAAATATTTAAAAATATTTTCTGAATCAGAGTTGATATTTTATTCTTTCCTGAACATTGATTTGCCACGAATTTATCATCCATGTTTCTCTTTTAAATAGCTAAATTCAGAGACACGTTTCCATGGATCTGTCTGGCTGGAGGATATGCAGGATTATCTCATGGAAAAGGTATCTTGGAAGTTCTTTAGTCCTTCCTCAAGGTTGAAGTGACACAGGTGCATCTTGTTTGATTATATACCTTTTAAGAACACCTTTATTTCATAAGTCCAAATTAAAAAAAAAACAAATGCCAAGTTCCCACCTTGTAAGCACTTCAATCTTCATCACAATATTGATAACTGAAAACTGATTTTAAGATATTTTCAAGCTATAAACCTTTCTTGGGCTAAAAGGTTAGAACATTTTCTCAAAAGCTTGTTGGAAATCTATAAAATGCTATTTTAGAAGGTTTATGAAATGTTATTTGTCCCAAAAGTAATCATAAATACTACATTAGAAAAATGAAGAATAAAAGTCTGTTTTTTGTCTACTTTTGTTATAAGCTTCCATTAACCTTTCGTGTTTTCTTTACATGAAAGGTATTTAACCACCCACATAGGTTTAAGGTGAACAGACCATAATTTAATCCTTTCAAGTCATTACTAACACTGAACTTTAAAAAAAAAAACACTTTATAAAACAAGCAGAAATCTTTGAATAAATCATTTTGTTAAAAGCATTTTAAGAGCACAGAAAAAAATGGTTTAAGTTATGGACAATCTAGTCCAGTAAGAATTCTCTTACTACATACTCTTGTAATCTGAAATGCTCAGTGGATCAATGCCAGACACCTACTTTCTGTTGGTAACCACAGAATAATAATGGTAAGAGCTCAAGATCTGATATTTTTGAACTTCTATCAAAAATAAGTCAACAAGTTCTTAGGAGATGGTTCCATTGGTAACTTGCATAACACACAAGCATGTGGGCCTGAGTTCACATCCTAGATACTTATTTTAAAATCCTGGGTACAGTGACGTGCAACTGGAATGCTAGCACTGGAGGGGAGAGACAAACCAATCTCTGAGACTGGCTGGTCAGCTAGTGTTGCTGAATTAATGAACTATAGGCCATTGAGAGACCTCTTCTTAAACAGAAGTAGAGAGAAATTGAGGAAGACATCTAACTTTGACCTCTTACCTTCACACACGCACACAAATACACACACACACACACATACACAGACAGCAAACTGTAATTTTCCTCATAATATCATCACTTATTAATTGTCAAAAAGACACAAAATTGAATGAGAAAATTAACATGCTATTAAGATATCATGACCATTGTTACAGAAGAAAAGAAACTGAATAATAATAAAACCAACAAGCCTTGGGAACCAAAAGCTCATTAGCTAGGTGTTTATATACATATATAGGGATATTTAAAAAATCTATACCCAACTGTTTACATTTCCTAGCTGTCCATGGTTGTGAAAAAATAAAATAAAGATAATTATATTTGCATGAAAAGATCAGTAGAAGCAAGAAAATTAAAAATAATTATTGTGTATTTTTATATGTTTGTGTGTGGGTATATGTTGAGAAAGAGAGAGAGATTGAGATAGGGAGACAGAAAGGTGGACAGACAGACAGACAGAGGCAAAGAGGGAATTTGAGAGTTCTGGGAAAATACTATGAAAGGATCTGGTTATTGTTAGGCAAAGGTGAAAGTAGCTTGTTGTATGTCTATATGCAGACAATAAGATAGATTTGTTGTTTGCTTAGCTTGGTGCAGTGTCTTTTAGCCTCAGCTGGCCTCAGTTTCACTATGGACTCAAGACTGGCTTTGAACTCATAATCTTTCTCCCTCAATTTCCCAAGTAAAAGGATTAGAGGTTTGCACCATCACACCCAACATGCAGTTATTTCAATTTTTTATTGGTATATGTCATGACAGTTCAACTCATGCATAGAATGCATTTTGATGAAATTTAATCCATTTTATGCTCTCTAACTTATCCCAATCCTTATCATCACTTTCTTCTTCATAAATCCTTCTGCCTTGTTTCTTCTCCTTCCTTCCTTCCTTCTTTCCTTCCTTGTCTCTCTTTCTTTCTTTTTGTTTCTTTATTATCCACTGAGTTTAGGGTTACTTACAGAAGCAAGACTCAGGATGTATTTACAGGTGCATGGGCAACTTACCAGTGGTGACTTCATTGGAGAAAATGGAAAATGTTCTTTAGCCAATGTTGTGGTCTAATCCAGGTGTCCCCCACAAACAAATGAATGTGTTCTGAGTGACCAATCCTCAGCTAATGGCAGTTTGGTTTTTACAGCATTGCTGGAGCTGTGTTTTTGGGAGCAGGCTTATGGGGGTTATAAGTCAGCTTCCCCTTGCCAGTGTTTGGCACAGATTCCTCTGGCTGTTTGCAGTGCTATGGTGGAGGTGATGTCCACCCTCTGCTCATGCCATCATTTTTCCTGCCAAGATGGAGTCTCTCCTTGATTCCTAAACCAAGTAAACCCATTCCTCCACAAGCCGCTTTTGCTTGGGTTCTTTCTGCACAGCAACTAGAAAGCTGACTACAACAGGTTAGTTGATAGAATAGATTATAATAAAATGGAATTTATTGGGGTAGCTTACACCACTCCAACAATAGCAGTCTGCAGGCCCACATGCGAAGAAACCAGTAGCTGGTCAGTCTATGTGGCTGCATGACTCAGTCCCAATCCAGTCCAGAAGGCCTGATGGCTCCCTGGGGAGCGGCTGCTCTCCAGTCCATGATGTGAGGCCAAGGAAACTGGGTTCCAAGGTCCAAGAAGGTTAGGAGAGCAGGATGCGAGTACAAGTCATGAACAAGCACCAGCAGCCAGAGAGGAAGGAAGCAGCTTCTCTTCCCCTCAAGTTTTCTTATATTTATTCCCTTTGGAAGGCACACCTACTGGGAGGAAGGAATCACTCTGGAGAAGGGAATTCCTCCCTTCTCCAAAATCCCAAAAAGATTTTGCCAATACTTCCTGCCGACAAGCTCAGAGACCCTCCCAAGATTGCTATGGATTATTACATAGATCAAGTTGACAAGTAAATTTAACCATAACAGTCAGCATAGATTAATTGATTATAAATCCTCATAGAGGTGCAAAGTGAAGGAACACACCCTAACCTAGCAATGGCAGGATAATCATGTGCCCAATCTTGTGTGGGTCTTGTGTAGGTAACTGTTGCAGTCAGCATTCTAGTTGCTGCGCAGAAAGCAGCTTGTGGAGGAATGGATTTATTAGGCTAACAGACTCAAGGGGAGACTCCATCCTGGCAGGGAAAATGATGGCATGAGCAGAGGGGTGGACATCACCTCCGCCACAGCACTGGAAACAGCGGTAGGAAGGTGTGCCAAACACTGGCAAGGGGGAGCTGGTTTATAAGCCCCATAAGCTCATCCCCAACAACACAGCTCCAGCGAGGTTGTAAAATCCAAATGCCATCAGCTGAGGATCGATCACTCAGAACACATTAATTTGTTTGTGGGGGACACCTGGATCAAACCATGACAGTAATCAAATCTACTGAGAGTCAATGAGTGCAATCCCATGTCATTCTCAAAAGACTGTATCCCATAACAACCTTTCCTTCCTCAGGCTTTTACATTCTTCCAACCCCATGGCTCAAATCTTCCCTGAGCCTTGGAGGGGTTGATATAGATGTTCCATTTAGGATGCAATAATCAATATGGCCATGACTTACATTTTAAGAATAAAAATTGTGTGAAAACTTCTCTTTCTTATATAAATGTCTCCTTAATTTCCTTCAGTATATCTGTGTTCCAATCTTAAAATATTATCTGTGCTTTATGAAAAAAAAATAGTTTGTTTTCTTCCACTCTTGAAAATGCCTGCTCACATTGGGTTTTTTAGCTACTCCATTTCCTTATAAAAGTTTACATTGTCCTCTTCCTTCATACAAAATTGCGGATATGCTTTTACATCTACACTGTCTAGAGAAGCAGTGAAATATGATAAAAGTTAAATACTTGTTTTGCAAAACTGTGTGCTTGTAATTCCAAAAACTGTAAAGAATTTTTCAAAAACAGGCCTGAATTTGAGCTATTCATAAATATGCTAAAATTTTTAAAATGTGATTAAATTGAATATCTGTGATGGTAAAAGTCTAAGATTTCTTCATTATTCCCTCCCAATATACATTTTCTGAATAGCTCCATATACTCCTGTCAGAGGCTCTGGAGAGCTGAGATAATAGACATGATTCACACAAGCCTCTTACAACTGGGTCTAGATATCAGAATGACAAGCAGCCAAAATTCAAAGCAACAGAAGTTAGATGTGAGAAATCAATGCCCACGAATGGCTATGGATGCTGACAACATGTACATAACCCTGAAGAACTGAGCTCTGCCAGTGACCAGAAGTAATATGGAATAGAATTTCAACTGTGAAATTAGCCAACAGCCTTCCTAAGAACTTGAGTTCAGACTTACAGGACCTTGAGCAGAGCAAAGTCCATGCCGTGTTGGTGATGCATAGAGACTGTGAGATGATACATTTCCATAGCTTGAAGCTGCTGAAACTGCAGTTTGTTAGATGGGATGAGGGGAAGCTGATAAACATACAACCCACTTTCTATATAAGAAATTCCATCAGCCTTTTCATCTCTGGGGAGTCATAGAGAACTACGTCCTAAGTATCTCCAGCTCTGCTGTTTTCACTGAGATCTCCACTTTTTCACTAGCTTATTGTCTCCTTTCCATGAAGCCACCTTCTTACACCTATCCCAATATCATTCTTACATTCTTACACCAATCACACTGTTAAACCTATCACAAGTTTATTTTGAGAGTTATTGAAATTACTGGAGATGAAGGGAAAATATATCATGCCACCTAAATAATGTGAACCGAAGTGTGGCTATCTTTTAATAATCATTTTAATAATCATTATCTGGCTGTGTGGTCACCATGGGATTTCATGGATTTTCCATAGGGTGCTATTGGTATTCCCACATTTCTAACCATAAAATTTTAAGAACACCTTTTCTGTTCTTCATTGTTTTAATGATTTATGTCCATATGCTTGTCCCAAAAGAAGGACATTTTTCCTTAAAGTAAGTCATGGTATTGGCAATACTTCCACCTTTTTTTGTTTGTTTATTCAGGTAGGGTCTCACACTAGCCCAGGCTGACCTGTTCACTATGTAGTCTCAGGGTGGCTTCAAACTCAAACTCACTTTGATCCTCCTACCTCTGCCTCCTGAGTCCTGGGATTAAAGGTGTGAGCCACTACACCAGCTTCATACTTCCAATTTATAATGGGCTTCTCCTACGCAACTTCAAGCTCAAGGACATCTGGAATTGCCTGTAAACGCTCTTCCTATAAGTGAAGTCTCATATTAGGAAATGTGAATTTATTTTAAAGACCTCAGATATCTTTAATTGTTTAATAGGTTGAATAATGGAAAGTAATAAAGTGTAAGATGGACATACAAATTCAATTTTTGATTAAATTTAACTATAAATTCAATATGATTTTTTAAATATATCTTTATTATCCATATTTATATACACTGAATGAGCAAATAATGTGGTGGTGTCCCCAGTTTCCCAATTTCCCTCTTCCTTGTCCTGAATCAGCTGGGTGTCCTCCTCCATAGGCAAAATGGATCAGTCCATGGGGTAGGGGGTTATGAATAGCCTAGGAGTCAACCCGGTTCCACCCCCCTTTGTATGTTGTTACTGAGCGGTCAATGTCTCTGGATATTCTCCTATACCATGGCTCTTGCACTCTTTTTTTTTTTAATTGAAAAAAATAGCATGCTTTCCAATTAGGCTGTAACTGAAAATTATTTTCCATATAGAAAAATATACATTTTGTCAGGGTGGTTAACTTCCTAGAAGCTTGCATTATTTTTAATTCTATATATTTTTAGTGATTCTTCTGTTTTCAACTTTTACTTCCTCATATGATGTCATAGTTTTATACTGTTTATGGTGTTATGAATTTATGCCAGGGCATAAATATACGTATAAAAATAAATGGAAAAATATTACTATGGAGCTATGTCCCTAGCCCTACATCATGTTTTAAATATATTTTTCATTCTACAATTCAACAATAGCTTTGAAAAGAGGTGTGTGTGTGTGTCTGTGTGTGTGTGTGTCTGTGTGTGTGCTTGTGTTTGTGTCAAGACAATTCAGTCAGTTTGATTTTTTCCAGCTTTCTATTACCAAGTTTCCTTGCTAAATAAGAAAACAAGATGGCTTTCCTTTTATATTTCTACAAAATTACATGAAATTTACAACTATTGGTTATTTTCTTTACTAAAATCTGTATAGCCATGTCAATAATTTCCACCAATTGCAAATTGTTAGTATATAGCTAAAAGTAGCTTTGCATGCAGCAAGTGTGCGTGCGTTGGCTGTACACTTCTTTTCTCTTTAATGAATGATGGTTTCCTTTCTGGTCTAAATGTTACTTGTATGTCATGTTCTTAGAGCATAAAAATACGAAAATGACCTGCTCAGCTTCTCTGGTCTGTAGACATGGATACTATCGTTTTAACCAATTGCATTCACTTGTCAAGTGCTGGGTCCTTCATCCTCACAATTCATTACTGTCAGAAGCAGAATGAGGCATCCTTTTGAGTTCAGTTAATGAATAGTACACAAATTACTTTCAGGCAGAGATTCTGTCTTTTGTTCCTATACTTATTTATTACTCTTAGATTGCCCTTATATTTTCATTCTGCCGACTTTCTTGTGTGCCAAGTATGTGTCTCCATAAATCACACTTATTTTAGCAATTTGTTATGTGATTCACTAGATGATTGGTATGTATCCACTTTTAGGGATAATATATTGAGTGGGTTGTCAATGACACCTTTGTAAAACATTTTAAGTCATTTTCCAATGAAACATTCCATTTTATCCATCACGGTGTGTCTTCTCTATCTTGTATTTGTATTTAAGTATAATGTTTACTTCCTTAAATAAATTATAATATGTTCTTAATCAACTTCATTATCTTGTGATGCTCTCATATTATAATTAGTGTAGGATTAAGCCTCTTTCATGAGTGGGCAGAGAAGAGTCTCTTCTAAAATAGATTGTCCCTCTCCCCAGTGCCCACATTCTATTTATGTATGCAAGTACTGCTCATGCCCTCCTTTTCATATGCTACAAAGAGCAAACTCATAAATTTCACAGGTCAACAAGCAGTCATTTTTTTGGATACCATTAACACTACATTTTTCTCCTATGTCTCCATTATAGTCATTTTATCCAATTAATGTTGAATATCAATGTGTAAATCACAAGTTTATAAACTTCCTTTCTTAGAGGTTTCCCTATAGTGGGTAATCTAGCCTTTAAAAATTCTTTTCTTGCAATGAATATAATCTTTTGGAAAATTTTGTTTGCCTTCTGTCTAACCATGCATAAGCATAATGAATTATATTCAATTGTTTTTGTCTTTTGCTTGGTGATTATTTGTGAAAGCTCTTCTCATAATCACTTCAAGTATTTTCATATGCAAAACTTTTAAAGGACATATAATGCCACTGAACATCCTATTATTACACAGAATTGCAGCTTTGAATGAATGCTTAATTTCCATATGGAAATCATAGGGCTATTCCATGATGTGATTGAAGTTTTATCTTCTCTGCTTGTTATATTACACATTCTGTCATAGTGTCACATACGTTGATATCATATCTGCACTTAAAATATATCAAAGTAGACTAGGGACTGGGTGGGAAGAAGTTATTGATTGGAAGGCATTCCTGGGGTGGATGTAGAGTCAAGAGTAGCTCATGAGACGGTATTTTGATCTTAATTCAGTTTACCTGTGTATGAAAATTGTCAATAAAATAGAATTTAAACAAACATAAAAATAAATTATGATTATTACTGATTTTTTTAATATACAGAGTGAAGATATTTATTACTTTCATGGAGAGATTTTTAAAATTTTGTTTATTGTTAATAAGTAGAAACACTGTGTGAACAAGTCTTGTGTCGGTACCCCCATTTCTCTCCTCTCTGCCCCCAATCCACTGAGGGCTCCCCTTAATGGGATTGCTGGAACTCTCCATGGGATGGAGAGCTTTGAATTGTGCAAGCAGTAGCCTTTTTTTTCAGGGTGGTAATACCTCTGGATATTCTCCCCACCATGGCTCCTGCTATCTTTCTGCCCCCTATTCCACAAAATTCCCAAAGTCATGATGGTTGAGTTATAAGTCTGCTCTACTCTTGAGAATTTAAGAGTCTCTGGGCTTCAGCTTTGAGCTATTTTGTGCATCCTCAGTGTCTGTCTCCATTACCTGTGCATAAGTTGTCTGTCTTGCTGGGGAAGCAACACTCTTGCTCATCTCACCACTTCCTCTGTGGCTTAATTTGGGCCCTAGATGATGAGATAGAGGTGATTCATCTCCTACCTGGGAGTCAGCCATCATCTCAGGGCTTGTTGGTGGAACCGAGATGTCTACAGGTCTTGCTGCCTTCTGAAAAATACAAACAGAATCTCTAAAGGAGACTCAGGTCAGTCTAGGTTAAATGGGACAAATATTAATTTGGCAAGATTTTAATGGGTGTAGCCTCTCTGTAGGCCTATGGTTAGTGGGGGCTCCCCCTTGGAGACCAGGTTTATGGTCTCCATAAGAATTTGCCTTGGAACCCAATTCCAGTTCAGGGCTCCTTGCCATTAAGCAGATCTCTATCCAGACAACCCATGGAGGAGGTTATCCAGCGGAGTGTAGAGGGGAGGGCAGCGGATAACAATTCATTGTTTGCCCACTAAATATTGTAACTTATTATGGACAATAAAAAAGAAAAGCTTTTAAACTCTTATAGGAGCTATCTATTTCCTGAGCCATATGAGTTAATCAAATGTTTTTGTTAAAAGTGTTTTTGTACCCTTGAATAGCTGAAGTGTCAATCGTATGTCATTTAAAATAGTTCTCACCACTAATAGAAAAGTTAAATTGCAGGAATTAGAGTCATGTCTACATTATGTGTTAAAATGTATTAAGTTTATGTTTAAGTGTGCATTCAATTTTGTTTTTTACAATTTTAGAGCTTCCAATTAGGTGAATGATGTCAAGATGACACTTCCTTTACAATATATTTTTCCTTCTTTCTCCATTGTACCAAGTAGGTGAAACACAGAAAATGAATTCAGTTCTGAAGATTTGTATATACAAGAAAATGTTTAAAATGACAGCCTGTGGCAGGCAAGAGAAATATTTTCAAGAAATTAGAAAATTTTAAAGAAGCAAGGACACTTTGGGATCTATATTCTATAAAAACATTAAAAGAAACAAATTAGAACTATTTTGACATACTCATATTTGTCAAGTTAAGTATTTTAAAAATGAGAGTGCAGATATCATAGTATTAACCTAATGATGAACAATCAGAAATGATACTTTAAGTTCCATGGTTTGGAAAGGTATAGAGATTACATTGAAATGTTTGTATAAATTATACTTTATATTATAATTTTCCTTATAACAACAATTAAATATGCTAATTTAAGGAGAGCCTTGAGGAACATGGAAAAATATGTTTGAAAGCATATTTGCTATCTTGTTACATTTCTGCTATTAAATAGGAAAAGTAACTTAACCTTGTTAAAGTGAGTTGCTTCCATAGAGTATCTAATTTTTAAAGGTTTATTTGGAACAAAAATATTTTCTTTCCCCAAAAGACTAAAAATAATATGTTTTATCATGGAGGAAATATCAATTACTAATCAAGTTTTCTCACTTCCCCAGATCATACTTTTGCTGAACTGATTTATTCTAATCAGTATCCATTTCTAATAATGTTTTATTTAACTATATACAATTGGCCTAAAATGAAAGATCCAACGATTAAGTCTAAATTTCCATAAATTTTTAGATTAGCATAAAGAAAATTAACCGAAATATCTTTCTATACATAAGACTTTCCTTCAGCAAACGTCCTTTTATACCTTGGAAGTCATTTTATATTAGCCAATCACAAGGTACCAGAGTTATCATTTCACATCAAATAACATCCCTTTGATTAAGTCCATTTTACAAACTAAACAGTATGACGATTCATTGCTTTATATCTGGACTCTTCTGATAGCTTTTTGTTTTTTCTATTTGTTAGTATGTAAAGATTTGCTTGTTCTTTCTGGATATGGGCTCTTTTTTCCTAGCCTACCAACCAATCATGATCTTCTCTATACATTTAGACATAATCCGTAGTTGTGCCTAAATTATATATATGCATCGACCAATCAAACTCTTTCTCAGTATTAAAACCACCATTCCACAATGCTGAGGATCCATCCATTTGTCAGAAATCTCTCTCCAAAGCAGAGTGAATTACTTCCATGTTCAGTATATTTCATTTTCTTGGCCTTTACCTGTCCTCACAAATCATTTTTGGCTGACCTGGCAACAAAGAACTCAACCCTAAACACCTTTCACCCTTATACCTCTTCTCATTTTATACAAAGTATATTAATCTTAACCTTTTCTCTTTTGTAACATAAATAGTTGGAAATTATACTTTATGCTGTAAATTGAATTAATTATAACTCTTATGTTTTATTTCATACTTTCATTTTCATTTAGAAAAAATATTATATTTTATAGAATGATTGCAAATCTACCAATAAGGCTGTTGCAATTCAATTTTATTATACTTATTTGTTGTCAGGAAAAAAATACATGGTAAAATTTACATTAAATATTTTCTGAGGTATTTTAATAGACAAATGCATCATCTACCTCAGTAAACTTTATCTTTATCTTACAGAATGTCTGTAATCATTGTGTGGAATATCTCATTGTAGTCAAGTAAGTTAACAAAATTATTCAAGTATTCTTTGTGTTAATGTATATCTTAAAAAATAGTTGAAAATGTTACTTCCTAACATAAACTTTTCTAGGGCTACTTTGTTCTGTTAGTATGTTCTTCCCTTATATTGCATATCTGTTTTTGGAGACGACAAGGTGATTTATGTCAGTTCAATTTATTATAAGGAAATGCACTCTTTTGCCTTGTTTGAAATTCCCATTGGTTAGCATTTACCTTTTCCTGAGAAAAGTCTTCTGTTTGGTTCTGACACATCTTAGGATGTATATATACTGGCAATAACTATGTTGAGCTTCTTTTGTTTTGTTAAAAAATGCTGTATTTTTTCTTTCCATTTTCTTTTCTTGCTGCCTTTTTTCTTTTGCTTTGGTTTGTGTGTCTGAGTGTTTGTGTGTGTGTGTGTGTGTGTGTGTGTGTGTGTGTGTGTGTGTGTGTGTGTGTGTGTGTGTAATGTGAAACTGGACCTTACTTTTGAAGTGACATCTGGTTTCTAGTTTATGGTCCTTCTGCTTCAGCCTTCCATGTTCATGCAAGGGTTTATCACCATTCCTAAAGTGTTTTACATATATATATTACATATGTGTGTACATGTATACATACATATATTTTTCTGGTAGTAGCAAATATTCATTCACTTGAAATTAATATTTTTAATATTTTAAATTAGCATAAATATTTTTTAGGATTTATTGCATTTGTGATATAAAATCAGTTTTAGTTGCTTCTCCTCCCTCACATATATTCCTAATGATATTGACCAATTTGTTTTCATATTTATTAAGAGATTTAAATTTTAATATTGTCACCCTACTATCTTTGGCTTATATTACTTCTGAAGAAAATACATTGATTTTTTAAAATATATATTTATTGTCCATAATGAGTTATATTATTTAGTGGGCAAGCTATGAGTTGTTATCCCCAATTCCCCTATGCCCCCCTCCCCATCCCCAATCAGTTGGATATCCTCCTCCGTGGGCAGTCTGGATCAGTCCTTGTGGCAGGGGACCCTGATATAGCCTAGTACTCAGCCCGGTCATCCTGGCCCAAGTGTGTTGTTGCTGAAGGGTACCATGCCTCTGGATCGTCTCCCCCACCATGGCTCTCACAATCTTTCAACCCCTCTTACGCATAGTTCCCCGAGTCGTGGTGGATGAGTATTAAAGCTGTTTTAAGGTTGTGAGCTTAGGGGTTTTTGTGTCGAAGATCGTTGGTTTCTGTCTCACTGGTTTATCCTGTGTTGATTGAATGGCTGTGGCTGTGGGTCCCTTGTTCATCCCATCATTCTCTTCGGGGTTAAATATGGATCCTCCTTGATATGACTGTGGTGGCCCCTCTCTTGCCAAAATCTCAGCTATCAGCCTATGGTCGGTTGGTAGGGTTAGATGGGCCCCAGCTCTCTCAGTGCATCCTGAAAGATACAAGCACAATCTCCATCGGAGAGTGTGATCAGTGTAGGTTAACAAATATACACAATTCTGGATTACCTAGATTCTATTTTTAGTAGCCTCCCCATAAATCGCTCCCATACTGCATCTTGTCTTGGGAGCCCAAGAGTACGGGATCCTATGGCCCTGAATCCCTAGTTCCAGACAAGAGGTCCCCCTCCCTAAGTGGAATATTTGGCCAAATTTAAAAGCTGTCGATTGTCTTCCCAAGGCCCAGGTTAAAAAAAAAAAAAAAAAAAAACTGTATGAAATGTGTTATTTTCTCTGGCTCTTATTGTTTCTCTAATCAAGTATATATTCTTTTGAGTCAACATGCCCTCATATCAGTTAGCTGTTTCTCTTTTATTGTTCCTTCCTTTGTGAGTCAAATCATAGGAATAAAAGCTGCTCCACAGTACCCCAGCATTGATCAAGGAGACCATTCAGTAATTCTAATTTATTTTTTGTTTTTTTTTTTCTCTTGTCTCTATGTAATTTCTTTGCCACATCAAATAGAGAGCATTTCATGATATTCACTTTAACTTGTTTTGTGGTTTTACCACATATTTTAAAATATTTACTAGTATTTTATATATATATATTTTTGCTGTTTTTTTTTTGTTTTTTTGTTTTTTTTTAAATTTATTGTCCATAATGAGTTACAACATTTAGTGGGCAAACAATGAGTTGTTATCCCCAATTCCCCACTGCCCTCCCCTCCCCCCTCCACTGGATAACCTCCTCCATGGTTCGTCTGGATCAGTCCTTGTGACAGGGGACCATGGATAGCCTAGTATTCAGCCAGGTTCTCCTGGCCGTGCCTCTGGA